>JABXWE010003275.1:0-61615 GCA_014611495.1 Limonius californicus | reverse complement strand
TTATTCCATTAGCAAACAAATTAGACAAAGTAATTTTGTATGCATTTTATATGTAATTTGGATTCGCATTAGTCGTTACTAAGATTACTGTGGATTTGCCATAGAAAAAAAAAACGTGACGTGATGGATAAAAACTAACATCATACTTACGATCAACGAACCCAAATTGTAAAGAACAGAAGTCAAACTTAAAACATCGAAACCCATGTAGACCTGCGTAGTTGTTTGTTGATACATTAAATTTAATTAATTACAATTAGGTTCACATTCAGAGCATAATAGCAGCTTTTCTTTAGAGTTCCTCGAAGTAAGCTCCTCGAATGTATGAAGAGTAAATTAAAAAAGCTTCCCCATTGTTACTTTTGTTGTAGACGATGTTGACATATACTTCAAATTGAACTTTGAACGTGAATGGTCTCATACCAGATCGAAGAATCGAACATAAAACCATTCGCTTCCGAGATGAAAGTTTTAACCTGCAGCACGCTTTAACCCTATCGAATTGTATCAAAACTTTAGAGTCCTTAAACTGCCTGGCTTATCTTGCTGGCGGATAGTAAATAATCAAAAAGGCGGCCGTATTTAAATATTAGAATGTGATTTTGAGCTGCTTCCCTCCCCGAGACCTTTTTGGAAGAATTTTATTAGATAACTAATCAGCCCTTTGGAAATTCCATTTGCGATATTTGCTTGTCCTGTAACTTCCACTTGGATGAAAAAACTCTTTCTGTTACTGCGCGATTATGTTATTCAATTTATTCGGAATTCTTCGATATTGCGCGCACATCAAAAATTCTAAAAAGCTCCAAGCTGTCGTTTTATTTTTTATTTTGCTTATAACGCCTCTGTAACGCGAGAATGCAAATAAAAGTATTCGAAGCGAACTGTTAAACATTCGAGAACATGTACGAGGCATCCTTTTGTTTGCTTAAAAGGTACTGCTGATTTGATTGAAAGCTCGGTGTGTTGTCGTTCATTATCCGCACGCTTTCCGATCGCACTGCACGTATCAACACTAAATAACGAATAGCTAGCCCTCGTTTCATTTGTGTTGTAGAAAATTAACCTTCATTGTTGGCCCTGCTATGCAATTATACTCATTATGGCGGATATTAATCCGCAAATTATCAAATTTATTTTGCATATAGTTTGTAAACCATTTTATTGTATACGTTTATGTAACAATGACACGCGACGAAAATTTGTTTAGGTGAAACTATGTTTTAAGTGCTACACAGACAACATTGTGGTAACGACTTGTAACCACTTGTAAAATGTACGAAACACTAAATGTAAGTGAGAAGTTTCAGCCGCAACTGTATTTTATTACTGGAGATTATTTCACAGCCAGAGCCACTTCTTGATTCCGTAGTTGGATTGTGTTCAAGCGTAAACACAATTAAACAACTTGAACCCACTTAATTCTTACATCTTCTGTTTTTACAACACCGTATTAACAAAAGCGTAAAGATAGATAAATTATGAACAACCTGTAAGGTGAACAATGCAATATGTTGCAAACACAGGGCGGCCTTTCTAAAGTAGAACTGTCTTATATTCCAGTATTGTTAATATGGTTGAAGGTATTTAAAATTTAATTGAAAATTAAACATTAGCACAATACAGGGCCTTGGGAGATTCTTCTAAATATTTGGTTTAGGTGAAGTTTCGGGCTTCCGCGGGTTGTGACTAAAGAAGTCATTTCTTCGGACTTATCGAAGCGCTTTAATAATACTACCTGCAACGGTTAGCGAAACGTCAGCACCAATTAATTCTATGGCGACGCGATCTCAGCCCAAAGAGATGACTTTATTAGGTTTTGGTTTTAAAAATCACATACCTTAGTGTTACGTCTAGTAAATGTGCCATTCCTTTTTTCCTGGCCAACAAATGTTATGACCTTACCGTTTTTGTACTACCCACCCTTTTTACACCCGCAACCCCCGAGCTGGCGTTCGGTTCCTTGAGAGACTCACTGCAAAAACAAGTGTCAACAGAAGCGTGCGTGTGCATTTTGTGCCAAACCAACAATGATTGGGAAACTCTGCATTTTCCTCGACAATCCAGCACTTGTAAGTCAGCCATGTTATTCTTTGTCAGATTCCTTTATGCATAATTCCTTGTGTTGTCCGCCGTGGCATTCAGCCCAGAGAAACAACAACATATATCATCAATGCTATTATATACACATTTCTATTGAATTAACTTAATTTGTTTATACTCAAGTTTGCCCCCTTTTTGTATTATATGCCGTTAGGTATTCTTTGTTATCTTACGGCACCTTAGAGTCTGTTTTATGAAGATAACAACCTTCTTGAGATTATAATACTGCTATGGGCTAGATATGCTGTTGCTCCGTCTTGTTGAAACCAAGTTTATTCTTGCCGAAGTTGTTTAATATCATTTTAAAAATGTTTGTTAACATATCTGTATACCGTTCGCAGGTTTTCAAAGTAATTATATTCAATTTATGTCGTCCTATACAATTTTCTACAGTCTGTAAAGTTCCGAAATGATCCTTAAAAACCATAATTGGGTACCATGATCTGAATGCCAGTAAATAGGACTTCTTTAAGGACCACCAAAAATGCAATTTTATGAAGGCTGTAATATTGATATTAGGCGTATATGTTGTCGCTCCGTCTTGCTGAAACCAAGTTTGTTTATGTTGAAGTGCGTACCGTAAAATTTTATTTGGTAGAAGGTTATTTGACGTATGTGTACTTGACTATAACGGTTGTCCCAATATATTTGAAGAAATTTGGGCCTATAATACACATCGTCGTTGCTTTCAGCCATGTGTTCAGATTTAGTTGTGAACAAGAAGAAATCGCAGAGCTTCTTGCATAGAGGTTTGCATTTTATTGCAAAGATCCAGTCTATTGGTATTCCCAAATTTTCTGGGCAATGTGGGTTTGATATAGATGTTACTTTTACTAGTCCCATATGGTTGTTAAAGTATGAGTAATGTGTGATGCTTAGCTGGTTAATAACATAAAATATCTGGAGTAAGAAACTTAAAAATATTCCCACTGGCAAGAATAATAAATCAAAAATAGATATAACATTAAAATATAGCAGAATCATAAAAAACAAAGTCTCCCATGTTCCTCTGGGCATTTTAGCGACAGCTATTCTATAATATTTATTCTACATTGGTTTGAAACGTACGCTGTAGTAGTTATTTAATTGCTATATACCAAGCTCATTATCGTTTATTTTTATATTACTGTAACTTAGAAGCATCAATAAATTAGGTCTATTGCATGCCGAGTATTGAAATTTTCCTGCTTTGTCTTTTTAGAATACTTGATAGAAACTTGTATTATGTAGTTAATGATATTAAAGCAATTTATGTACTGATATATACGCTTAGTAGAACATAATTCCCATTCTGACAAGTCATTTTATTTCTAATTTTTTAATATTTATAAGGTATCCCTTTCTATCTTATTTTAGAATAGTTTATCTTTATTTTTAATTCTATATAACTGTTATTTTGGCACATTACAAGTAAATAATACGAATGGGGTGAAATATGGAGAATTAAATAACAAAACGTTTTACAGCTAAGGAATTATAACTACAAAGGTGAAAGTGCTACGCTATTTAATAGAATGCGAAAATAAACAAAGTATAACTGATGTCCATATTTGAACAACAGAGGTATATTAACTGTCATTAAAATACTAATTCAAGTGATCTTAGTCGAAAGCTTATATATCAATACATCGATTGCTTGTGACGGACGCCTAGTTAATCAACGGCGACAACTAATAGTTTCATACACACAAATTTCGAAGTATCTAAACAAGGTCCAGGTATCAAGGACAAGGGTTCGACTAACTGCAGTCGAAGAAGGGTGGTTCGATGTAAGCCTAGGCGACACCTGTTTAAAAAAAACCCTTTCCTCCTCGAAGATAACTTTGGTAAACAGGAACCTACCTGGATGGACATACCTTGTCTGGTAATATTAAACTTATTTTTCGAGACAGAATGAAACACAATTGTAATAGACAGATTTCCAAATATAATGATCAAAAAAAATAATAATTACTCAATACAAACGTATATATATATATGAAGCATACCCAATAAAAAAAATCCCCAGTATAGATATGTATATAAATTCACATTCATTAACCAAAATGAACGGACCACAGTACGCTATTTCTCTGATTTAAATTTTAATACAGGGCTGAACCCAAAATTTCTAGGGACAACAATAATGCGTAGATCAGTATTTTAAATTAGGAAGCGTTAATCCACTTCTAAAATGTTAACAAACCACCGAATTCCCGTCTAGAATCGACGATATATCGAGGCCTGGTATACGTAAAACTAGAATAATTACCAAAAATAAATGGTATATGCGCACGGATAATTATAAAATTTACGCAAAATTCCCCGCTTTTGTTTGAACTTTGAATCACAAAATATTATCTTGTACTCTGCAGACCATTTAACAAGTTCTCAATATACAAAGTGATTTAAACATGAACAAGAGTGTTTCCAAATAAAATATTTAACTAATTTAACTAAATACAAAATTATGCCGAATATTTATTTTATTTCGATATAAATATGACTACGCAATTAAACGAGTTGTCGTTGTTCGTTTTTGGCTAGTTCTCGAAATTCCGTGAACTTATCACCCAACGCAGGTAAGGTAAAAAGTAGACTAACAGACCTTGATCCCAGGTTTTCTTTACCCCGACGGACTCGCTGTACACACCTGCACTGGAACTATCGGGCTCGCGGAATTTCCCACGTCGTTATAAATTCGATCAGTTTCCGGCTGTTTTCCACTCTTTCGGCTACTGTTTAATGCCATAAGATGCCACTCTTTCGGCTACTGGTTAATGCTATAAGATGTCACTCTTTCGGCTACGGGTTAATGCTATAAGATACCACTCTTTCGGCTACGGGTTAATGCTATAAGATGCCGCTCTTTCGGCTACGGGTTAATGCCTAAATAAATTCAACTGTCTTAGAAAAGCAACAAGTGGAATAAGGACCTTCTAAGCTTACCATAAGATGTTAATTTGGCAGCAGAAAAACTCTCCTCAGTGCACTAAATTAGGATTACTCCCAGGGAACAATTTACTATCACACTACCGTGTTTAAACTTCCCCTAATCACTTGAAAATTCACAAATTGGAATAATCTTCCGAGTCGTAACGACCTTAATTAAAAATTCAAGTCTGCACCTCTTGAGAATAGAAAGCGTTCTGTCTACAACAGTTAACTGCGGTCCGAAATCCGAAAATTTACGATCGATGCGCAGGACCCAATATGAGGACAAATTACTTGAATTGAAACCGAAGTATGCCGTTCAAACGCTGTAATGGGATACACTCCTGATATACACTATGCGTCAGAAATCCCACGTTACATGCTTTAACTTTCTCAAATAATTTGTAACGGGCCAAACGAGCTTTTTTGTCGACCCGCAACAGCAAAGATGAAAAAACGCCTTTGGTTAAACTCAGAGGAGTAAGGGCGTGACACGAGAAACGCTGACGAGAGGGAAATCGTACTTAGTTGTGTACAGAGTAGGTCAACATTAGCGGGCGCCACCACAGCTGATTGCAGGTTTTCGTGGAAGGCCGAGAAGCCAGCAGCTTACGGGAATCGGACTCACCTTTATTGTGCCTCCTCCTGGATTTAAAGCTTACAAAGCTCATGCACAAAACGATAAAAATACACAGAAATAAAAGATATGGTGGATTTTAAGATAAATATAGTTCTATTATTTGGGATTGGTGACACGCAATACAAAAAACATATATTCAAAATGATAATAATTATGGTTTAACACAAGGATAGTTGGAATGTTCGAACAAGAGGTTAGCCGCCCCTGGCTTGCGGTATTTACTCTCCTAACCACAGATCTGCGCAGCCAGTGACGTTCGAGTTTACAAAAATTACACTTTACAGTAAACAAACAATGGCAACTGGCGACCGAAGATCGCTTGGGGTTGCGTCAAAAAATAGTCAGCACTTTTATCCAATTAAATGAAACCCGAAACAAGTTTTCACAATACAATTGAGAGGCACAATTTGGGCTGTCCTTAGGTCCTAAAGAAACAGGCAAAAATGTCAGGCACGCCCCTGAAGACTGCATCACGATGGAGACAATGTTACGGCCAGGACTTTCTTTGACGAAAAAAATAAAGACGAGAACCAAAATTTCCGCCGCTGTACGGGATTATCACTTGCAACGGCTTCGTGGAGGAATTCACGGGGTTGAAGACTTTTAATCCGACAAAAGTCGGGAAAACAATTTCACTGAATTTTCTTTACAAAGAAAGCTGACACTCTGCTAATATTTTTAATCCGACACAAGTTGATGATTCTTTTGCCTAACAACACGAAATAATAATTTAGCAGAGGCGCTGCCAACAACTCCGTTTCTAAAAAAAAAACAGAAGCTAGCGCCCACTTTTGCCTTGCCTTATTTTGTCATCGGCCCCGCTATGGTAGCGAGCAACCGGGAATCGACGGCCTAGAAAACGCAATGCGATTCTCAAATTGCTGGAATATTTCATCATATGGCGAAATATGGTGTAAGAATTGTAGAACAAATCTTGCACGTGGGACTTGCGGCACTCTGCTAGTGTAGAATTCCAAGAACTGTTTTCGATCGGCATTAAACAGACTAAACATACCTGTCAAGCGTTCGAGTAAGTTTCGAAAGCGGCTTTCCATAAATTAATCTTTGAATATAATATAATAGTAATTGACTTAAGAGCGGCAATAAAATAAAACCTTAATTCGTATGAAGCGGCAAACCTCAAACGAACATAACAAACGAATTTACCTATGTTGTACTTGTAATAAATGTTTCAATAAATTGGTATCAGACCGAAAAATACATTATGTTCCAATTTTCTGCAAGTGCATGTCACGAAATCTATGCTAGAACATTTCACTAAACTTTTTTGTATATATTTTATGAGTTACATGTTTAAGTTGTGGTTAGATGTTGAACCAGGATTAACAACAGCCTGATTTGTACACTTCAAAGATAGCTAAGCAAAATCGACAGCTTTGCTTCTGTACAACTCAGCCACATTGCTATTTAAGTCATAAAAGTTATGTAAAATGTCTTTTTCATAGTAGTCCATATTAATTTTGATATTAGGACCTCAAATGTATGTCTAACAAGAATATTCCCATCAATAAAATAAAGACCAATTCCTATAGTTCGAGGCACTTTGTATGTAGAGGTCTGACAACTATGTACTAACAAGTATTAAAAACAGATAATACAAAGCAGACTCACAAACGTCAATGCTGGGCGTTATTAAACAAACATGGTGTTTACAAATTTGTCGTGACAACACAATACAACACAGCGTTATTTATTACTAAGAAATGCGTGTTGAAAAACATATCAAGCAAATAAATAGAATGCTTCAAGTTGTTGAAATATTTGTAACATTATATTCACACCCTCAAGACTTTTCTTTTATTTGTTTGTAGTTTAACCTTCTATTATGTGTACTGTATATGTTTGCCAATTGAAAGGTTCAATTTCAGTTTATTGGCATCATCCAAATTGAACAAAAGGAAAACACTTACACAAATAAAATAAGCTGAGATGAGGATGGTTGTCATAATGCGTATCATTCACACATTGTGGCATCCCTAACTATTGCATGTAGTCGTACAACGAGGGGACATTTTTTATAACAGAAAAACAGGAATGGTGATGGTCATGCAGGATTAATCATACGGAAATGGGAACTTGTTGCGAAGATATGGAGGGTAATATGTGAACTTTACCTGGGGGAAAACGTTCTTAGCTAGGGGAGGTGCGATAGATGTTACAAGCTGGGAGTTGTATGTTTACAGAATAAAAATGAAGCTTCTGGAAGAAGCAAGGTAATTGTATAAAGGTAAATACCTTATTATAAATCTTGCAATATCCTTCATCTTAATTTAATACGTCGCCTACTTTCAGCAATAAGAAAATTAGTGAGTCTGGAAATTCTTATATAAAGTGAAGCTTTTGTACGCTGTCTCGTATTAATGGATCACGTTGTAACAATAGCAGAAAAATTTAAAGCAATACGTTATTTAACGTTTTATTGAAGGATAAACACATAAAATAAAGCTATACAGTATGATGATAATGCTGCGCAGAAATTAAAATTCATAATTTTGATATTTTATGTTTTTTGGTAAAACCCTGAAAAACGTAAACATATTTTTTAAGACATTCTGGGGAAATTATTTTGTATCGACTATCGGCTCTATAACGTCATCATTAATGTTTTTAAATGGGAACCCAATTTTTCGGCCCCATTTTGGTAAACCTCACCAGATAAATGGGTGCTATTAAATTCGTAATCCACATGACAATCTTATTGAGAAAACTACACATAAAGTAAAAAATTCAGAGTTTATTTTTAATGAAAGTAAAAACATTATGGAAAATGTTACCTAAGGGAAATGGTCAAATTGTCTACCATTAAGCAGTTGGCAATGACCAGCATATATGAAAATAACTCGCCATATCTGTTTCCTTAGAAACGTTAAATTATTGAATTTCGTACATTTGTTAAACAGTGATAAATGTTTAAAAATCAAAGTATGGTGCATTTAATTGAATGCAGAAGCTGTTACAGGCCAAACGAGTTTTTTAATCGAAGTGGAAAAGGCCTTCGTCTTAGCTCAGAGGAGTAGGGGTGGTTCACGAGAGACGCTTAAGAGTAAGTCAAAATTAGCGGGCGCCACCTTCCAAATCGCAGCTGATTACAAGTTCTCGTGGAAGGCCGAGAAGCCAGTTTACGGGAATCGAACTCACCTTTATTGTGCCTCCTCCTGTATATAAATCTTACAAAGTTATAATACTGGTTACCCTAGTTTTCTTCAAATAGCGAGTAGATGGAGGCACAATTTGGGGTGTTCTTAGGTCCTTAAGAAGCACGCCAAAAATC
This sequence comes from Limonius californicus, assembly GCA_014611495.1. Classification (NCBI taxonomy): domain Eukaryota; kingdom Metazoa; phylum Arthropoda; class Insecta; order Coleoptera; family Elateridae; genus Limonius; species Limonius californicus. The sequence continues at coordinate 52,667 of JABXWE010003275.1, read as the reverse complement.
GCAGGCACGCCACTGAAGGCTGGAATCACGATTGCACCAGCAATCCCCAAGACGTTTTTCGGGAAACAGGAAATATCGGGTGTTCTTGCTGTTCGGAACGCAATATTTTCGCCGCACAAACCTCCAAATTGTTTGTCGCAGCAGCGGCACATCCAGGGTTTCAATATTAATCCGCCAAAGGCGATCAGCAAATTTGCAATGAATTGCCTTCCAAGGGTTAAAATCCGGCGCGTTTCTTAAATCCGACACTAGTCGATGGTTCTGTTGACCCACCCCACGGTGATAACAGCGATACGAAAATTCAAGCGATGGACCCCCATCGAAACCCCAAGCCGCCGGTCTTCGCAAGCAACCGGGTCGAAAGGAGATCTAAAGTCGACTCCTGAGAAAACGCAATGCCAATATGCAGTAGCGGAAGTATTTCACCATATAATGATATATGTTGGAAGAATTCTAAAACAATTAACACCTGGAACTTCCCCAAGAGCAGGAAATTCCCAGCAAACGTTCATGGTCAAGCGCGTAAACAAAATATTCATCGGCATTTCTCCATGATAACAAAAAAAGGTTCACTAAACTGTATTAGGGAAATAATAAGATAGTAATCGGCTATGGAGCGGTCTTATAAAATAAGGCTTGAATCCGTAAGAAGCGGCAAAACCAAACGAACATAACAAAGCATAAATATTCTAGTGATGGTTGGATATGGCGATTGATTAAGAACTCACCAGGAAATTTGTGGGTTATTTAATCAAGAACATCCCAATAAGCTCAATATTGACAAATTTACAATGAACAGAATAATTACAAGATTTGTGGAAACTGGAACTGTAAATGATTTACCTCGGGAAGGTCGGCCTCAAGTAAGCGAAGAAATCAAACTGAACGCATTGCTTGAAGCTAAAGGTATCCTCATACTTCTACAAAGCAAATTGGTTTAAATACTAATATCATCCATTGATTTATAGTAAAATTGTTGATATGAATTTTGTGAGGAACTTCATCACCATTAATATAGTTAGAAATTATAAATCATGTGTATACCAAATGCGGAAAAATAATGGGCTGCTTTCCACCAAAATTTAGAAAATATTTTCTAACTGAGAATTGTAAGCTATATTCAGCAACATTGTAACTGTTTTTCCTTTATACTGTAAATTGTTTGAAATGCACCATAAAGTAAAATATTAATAAATAAAAATATATTCTTCTGTGTTATTTGATAAAGAATCTTTTTCATAAGGACAAGAATTTTGCTTGGAAAACTAAGAAGGAAATATAGCAGCAACTTAGTTTTTTATATAAACAACTTATTGTTGTTGTTGTTTCTTTGTAGAAAGGTCACATCAACAAGGTTGAAAACTATATGACAGGATAATAATGCCCTGCTAATAATCTAGTTACACAAGCAATGGCTCTAAAGCTTAAAGTTGTTGCTGACATTATAAATAACAGAAGCTTCGTCTATAAATTTATGCATTTGGATTAACTGGGAAGCAACTGCTAAGCAGCTAATTGTTCTTTATGGTAAAAGTGTGCAAATTCGACTGCGACCTACCTAGGACACTGCTTATAATTAGAATAATGGTAGAAAATATGAACACACTTAAATATATCCGTTTGAATGTGGTAGACAATGATGTGGTTGAAATAAAATCAGTAGTTTGGACTTCCATTGTCTTTATTTTAAAAACACAGTAATTACACAACGTTTCGACTGTTAGGTATCTACAGTCGTCATCAGGTGAATACTAACAAACTTAGAGACTACTAGAGCTTATATAATAAAGACATGATTAGTGAAGCGATCAAGCGTGCGAAGTTAAACCATGCGAAACAAAAACACTAATGTAATTTGAGTTCACTGAGGCGTCCAATAAGCGGTTTCCACACGTTGCCGATTTCTACACTTGGCTGGCTGAAGACTTTCTTGTTGATGTTGATGAATGCTGCTTCCTTGAACTTTCTTTTAAACCAGTGCTCTTCTTTGTGTATGATCTTGGCTTCAGACCATTTCATACGGTGTTGCTTGTCCCAGGAGTGTTGTGCGATGCCGGACTTCGATGTTTCTCCTCTTTGGGTCCGGATTTGGTGCTCTTTTAGCCTCACTTCCAACGGTCTTTTGTTTTCTCCTACGTATGACTCGCCACATTCACACGGGACCTGGTAGACGCAATTTTTGGAATCTTTGTTGGTTTGTGGTCTGGTGTTAGAGATCATACTCCTTATGGTTGTTGATGACTTGAAAACCGTGTTGATTTTGTATTTTCTTCCTATGCGTTTTATTTTTTCTGACACGCCTCTGATATATGGGATGCTGAGTAGGGTTTCTGGTTGCTCTTCAGTTTTTTGTTTGGCGGGTTATATTGGCTTGGTTTCTGCGAAAAAGCTCTTCTATCATTTTCCCTGGGTAGCCATTCTGTTTTAGGTCCCTTTTGATGTTGCTGATTTCCAGTTCTATACCTGCTCTTGTGTTGCATAGCCTGTATGCTCTGTCGATTAGAGATTTAACTACTCCTTTCTTGGTCGAGGTGGAATGGTTGGATGCATGGTTGAGGTATTGTCCAGTGTGTGTGGGCTTCCTGTATACAGATGTTTCGATGGTTCCGACGTATCTCTTCACATGTACATCTAAAAAGGGTAGGGAGTTTTCGCTTTCTTTCTCCATTGTGAATCTGATGGTAGGCTTGATGCTGTTCAGGTACTGCAGGAAATGATGTAGTTGTCGGTCACTGTGGTTCCAAATTATGAACATATCGTCAACATATCTGAGCCATATCTTGGGCTTGAGCTTCGCTTCTTCTAATGCCTGAGATTCAAACCAGTTCATGTATATGTTGGCAATGACTGGTGACAGGGATGAACTCATCGGGAGGCCGTCGTCCTGGGCGAAGAATCTGTCCTTCTCTTGGAAGTATGAGTTCTGGAGGCAGCACTCTAATAACTTCATAATCCCCTCGATTGGCAGCATAGTCCTTTCGTGTAGATTCTCGTCTTCTTGTAGTTTATTTCGAATGACTTCTAGCGATTCTTTGACGGGTACATTCGTGTACAGGCTTTCCACATCGAAGCTGACGAACCGATCTTGTGGTTGAAGTTGTATGGTCTTTAGGATTTCTACAAAATGTCTGGAGTCCTTGACAAACGACGGGTTGTTGTCTTGTAGCGGTTGCACGATCGGTAGCAGATACTTGGATAGTTGGTATGTAGGCCCGTTGCGGGAGCTGGTGATCGGACGAAGAGGCCTATTGATTTTGAGTATTTTTGGAAGGCCATAAAGATGCGGTGTGGTGTTAGTGTCGTCTTCATTCTTGCTGGTAAGAATTCCTCGTAGAGTTTCAATGTCTGGTAGATCTTCCTTTCCAGGCTTGTTGTGGGATCTTTTCCTAGGATTCGGTAGTTTCCTTGCTGCAGAATTTCCTCGATTTTTACTCGATTTTCACTTAAATATATTTTAGTAGAGATGTCAGAGATTACCTGCACCAACTTATTTCCAAAACCGTGGAGTGGCAAGGGAAATAGAATAAAGTGGCCACCCCATTCGTCAGATTTAACTTCACTAGATTATTTCTCGCGGAGTCGTAAAATCTAATATAAAATTGCTCTTACAATGATTTGCTATATTTTAAAGCTTCTCAAAACAATACTAAGTAGTTTTAAAAAGGAAAAATGGTCTTACCGTCATACAACCATCTCGTTTATAAATAAATTAAAATTGTTAGTCAGTATGATAGTGGCACAGAGATGTGACAATTCTTTGTTTTTGTTCTCTGAGGTAACAGTTTTATATTTTTAACGTAAGTATATCTTGGCAAAAATTAAATATAAAATATATGCTTGGAACAACGGTGGTTTAAGATCCAAAAATGATGAAGAAATTATTGTAGTATACTTTTAAATTATAGAGTATTGTCATTGTTGTATGAATACATTGAAAAATGCATTAATATTATATCAAACCGATCGTGATTTAATTTTAGTTGAATACTCGAAAATTATATTTCCTATACATAGAACGCAAAGTGATATATGTGTTTGTGTGCGTATAGAAGCGCGCGGGCTTGTGTGTGTGCGCGTGTATGTTGGTTGTTTATATATGTCTCATACTGGGACGGTGTTTTCTTCAACAGTAGATATATCTAAGAAAGGTAATTGATTACCTTGAACAATTTCAAATGTGAATTTAATTGTATGATATTCAATGTACTTTCAAAAAAATACATAAATGGATTCTATCATGAATCATTTATCAACACATAATATTCTAATGTCAAATTACTTTCGGATAATCAAAATACTCAATTACCCTTCGTAGATATAGCAATTACTTTAAACCCTTGTTCCACTTTTCCTATAAATTACCAGCTTTATATACGTAGGCTGCTCGTTAGATTATTTACTCACCACTTTCACCTAATAGATTTTGTGTTACTTTCTTGCTATCTAGGTTTATTACCTTGTTTATTTCAGCCAATAATTCCATCATTTCTGTTTTTCGTGCATGAGTGCTTGTTTATTTTTGCTAATTGCAAATTTTGTAAGGTACTACACATAGAAAATATTTCAAAATAAGTGTATGTAGTGCTAAAATTACAAAAATGCCTTATATAAACCTAAAAGAAAACTTATATAATAAATCTGTTCGATAAAGCTAGTAAGTTCTTTTTCTTAGAGTGCTTTATCTCTCACGAGGCGCAGCGATTTTATTTTTAGAAATGTTTAATAGAATTTTAGTTAAATCTGAAGAATAACTTAAAAATGTATTGCAAAATCAAGGTATACATACATACGTTGAAAAACTGTACGAAATACCTGAATGTTGAGGTATACATTAGTTGCAACGATTTTTCTCAAAAGAGATTTGTGGGTAAACCTTTAATTATTTACTATAAACACAAGAAATGCTTCTTCAAATTTCACTTGAACTCTTCTCGATTTTCAACTGTATGATGTGTCTATTTATGTTTCAATATCCCATCAGATCACAATATTCTTACCTTATGCACATTTTTGCAAAGTTTATTTTAAAAAAGCTGACTTAATAATATAAGCAAGGGTCTTTTAAGGGATGAAATGGGTCTGAGGGTGATTTTTCAATAACTTTCCGAATGAGGTACAAGAAATGGTATTTATACAAATATTTACATTTTAAGGAGTTAGAAGCGCATTTTAAGGAATGAAATGGAATCAGGGTAGTTTTTACAAAATCTCTTTTATTTATAAAAAGAACTGAAAGCGTTTGTTAAGAAAGAAAATGCCCGCCAGAATGAGTGTTGTAAAGTGTTTTTAAGAAAGAGGTTTATACAGATTAATCTTTTCAATTTGGACAAATAAATCAACGCTAAAAATTTAGTAAGAAGCCTCACAACCAGCCGGATAGTCTCAATAGCAAACGACTAAGGCTAATAAAATCGACATTCAACGTGGCGACGTGTAAAGTACAATAAAAGGATTCTTCTTCTATCTATTCGTATATTAGGCTGGAGGTTTTTTTTCCTAATCTTGTTCCGTGGACATTGACTGCCACTGTCACGCCGTCTCTGCCCGTGTCTTTCTGGTAATTTAGGTCCGATTTTTGTAATTCGGTCGTTGCTCATCCTTTTCACGTGATCATTGTGTGCTTTTCTGTGTTAGTTCTCTTATTTCGGTGTTGCGTACTGTATCCCTCAGTGTTTTTCTGCATACTGCTTTTAATCTTCTCATTTCGATGGGTTTTAAAAGTTTCGTAGATCTTATTGTTTTCGGTCTTGTTTCCACTCCGTAAGTTGGAAGTAATATACATTTTATATATGCAAGTTTGCATCTGCTGTCCATATCTTTGTTATTCCATATATTATCCCGCATGTAGCCTGACATTGTGGCTCCTTTGCTAGTTTGCTGCGCCATCGCCCCTTACAGATTACCATGGTTTAGTACATTGGGTCTGGTACAACTGGGCGCCGCCGACTGGGCGCCGCCGACTGGGCGCCGCTGACTGGGCGCCGGCCGACTCGGCGCCAAGCCAAGCAGGCGCCAAGCCAACTGGGCGCACGCCAACTCGGCGCCAAGCCAACTCGGCGCCAGCCCAAAAATAATATTTAAATAAAAAAGGGAATAAAGCCACACCCTAAGAAAATACAAATGTTGAAAGTTGCCGTTTTGCAAAACACTTAACTTCTTTTCACTTTATTCTATAAATCAGACTCCTTTTTCTATTATTTTGCTTAAGTGCTATATTTCTTTTTCTCTACCTCTTCTTATGTAATAATTAGGTAACACTGTGTGATTTTGACAAACTTTATTTATTAAATTAACAAATCTATATTTACGTTCTTAACTTAAAGTTAATTGTGAGAATAGTGTGGCCAACTGTACGAATAAAATTTTGTAACCTGACCTAACCTAACCTAACCTAACCTAACCTTTTTTTTTCACACATTCATACTACCGTTCCCCCCACCCGGAACCGCTTTCGCATTACTTCAGGGGGGTGCGGGCGTCCCTTACATACTAAACATTCATGCAACATGCACCCTAAACTTAACTAACCAAATGCGGTTGCCCCGGTCGGGATTCGATCGCCCCAACGGAGCAACTGCATTTACTGTGACCTCGAGTGGCCAATGCGTTCTCGCACTCGACCACCGCGGTCCCTTAACCTAACCTAACCTAACCTAACCTAACCTTTTTTTTCGCACTCATTTATACTACCGTCCCCACCCCCTGAACCGCTTTCGCGTTATTTCAGGGGGTGCGGGCGTCCCTTACATACTAAACATTCATGCAACATGCACCCTAAACTTAACTAAGCAAATGCAGTCGCCCCAGTCGGGATTCGATCGCCCCAACGGAGCGACCGCATTTGCTGTGACCTCGAATATAGCTTGGCGCCGAGTTGGGCTGACGTCCAGTTGGCGGCGCTCAGTTGGCTTGGCGCCCAGTTGGCTTAGCGCCAAGTTGGCAGGCGCCTAGTCGGCGGCGCCCAGTCGGCGGCGCCCAGTCGGCGGCGCCCAGTTGTCCCTTACCGTTCGTACATTTACCCCTCGATATTTACAGGAACTAACTTACCCATTCCATCTTACTGATTTCTTTAATGATGTCAAGCATTTGGTCTTCTATATTGATCCTACCAAATTATACACAATAGCTGTGTTTCTGAATTCTAAAAATATTCCTTGAAGGTCGTCTTCCGTCTCTGACACAAGTACCGCATCATCTACGTAACACATTATTTTGGTGTTTTTATTATTAAGTCGATATCCCTCGCCAGTTATCTTAACTTTGGTTAATATTTCGCCCAATTACATTAAATATCAGCGGATGCCACCGGCCCCCTTGCCCAATTCCTGTCAGGACTGGGATTTCTCCGATAGGTCTGTGGTGACTCTAGTTCTCGTTTTACAGTTAGTGTTAAGTTCAGATATTATTATTGTTATTCCTTTCTGTACTTGTTGCTCTTCTAATATATGAATCACATCTTTCCAACTTGATACATTCAAAGGCTTTAGTTACATTGATAAAGCAGATGAAGGCGGGGTTGATATATTCTACGGCCTCTTCAATTATTTATTTCAAGAGGACTACATCATTTATAGTTGATCTATTATGCCGAAAACATTGTTGTTCTTCGTTTACAGAAAATTTTCTTTTTAAGCAGTTTGTCAGTATGCTTCTAAGGAGTTTCTTAGTTATGCTTAGAAGTATCATTCGCCGGTAGTTTTCATACTCTTTCTTCTTGCCCTTTTCTTCCAATCTGCAGGAACTGTTGTGGTTTCCATTATCGTGTTAAAGAGTGTAGTCAATGCTTTTGTTAAAAACTATCCCCTTATTTTAGGACCTTATTGATTATATTGTCTTCACTTGGTGCCAGTCTATATTTTAGTTTTTTGATAACAAGAGCAATCTTCTCTATTATTATTATTCTTTGTCTTCTGTTTATAACACTACGTGTTCAGTTTCTTCACGTTCAATGTTTGTGTGTAGTTATCTAAAATATCATATACACTCCTTCTTGTTTATTGTGCCCCTTCCAATATTTTGGTTTCTTGGTTCATCATACAAATTGCTACACTTTCGCCCATGCACGATGTGTTCAAATAATAATCAAGTTGGAACAAAAATAAATTAGGGTGGTTAAAAATATTCGTTAGGCGGCTTTTAAATATATCAAAACTATTACTCTGTTGTGAATCTGATAAGTGATAATAACAAATCCAACTATAAATTGTCCAACCAATACGTGAAGCAAATAAAAGTGTTCTCAAAAATTCAAGTCAGAATTACAAGTGCTTCCTTATTCAATGGAACAAAGTAACTTTCAACAAATTTACAAATAACAAACAACCTTAAACTAATAATTGGCACTATTTAACTTTATAAAATTCGCTTCAATGGTGGATGTGAACTTGGCCTTGATGGATTCTCAGTAATGTCACTTCTATATCTTGCCTAATGCCTAATGATATTGGTGCAGTAAAACGATCTCTATTTAAATTAAAATTTGGGCCAACCAGTAAGTAGATTACGTTCACATTAATTTCTTTAATTCGAATAAGCTGTAAAATCACTCGTAGTTCTCGTTTAGGTAATAATAAAGAGTATAACCTCCAAATTTGATTTGTGGATTACTTTTATGTTGGAGGTTTTATTTATATCAAAATATGATAATTATGCATATCCAAATGTTGTTAATCTTGTAGATATGGAGTTATAATCGAAGAACATTAAAATTTATGTTTGGTTTACATACCAATACGGTTGACCAACAAATAGAAAACAGAACGACAATCGGCAACGAAAGATGATCAGGGGACGATAACTTTCAGTTCTGCGTCGAAATTTCTGATTTTCTTGAGATTTTCCAAAATCTCGGCCGTAAGCACAACAAAACAACTTCGAGTATGTACTTAAATACTAAACACTTTGTTTTATTGCCGTAACACATAAATGGTCACACATATTAAAAGTTTGAGGAGCTTCCTCAACAACGTGGAATGATGGAATTTTCGTAATAACTTTTTAATTAACAAAACTCCTATTTCGTTCCCCGTTGCTAAGAAAACAGCATAAAAACAACAACAGAAATAATACGTCCCAGACAAAATCAGTCAATCAGGGACAAGCATTAAATGACCAAAATTTACGAAATTTTTATAAATTTCAATAACTTCCTTATAAATTACCTTGCATCAAAATTTAAAAAACCACTGTGTTGTACATCAAAATATGAACATTTTGATACCTCACTTGGTATATGTTTGAAAATCAAAATCAACTAATAACTTCTGATCATACTCTAGCACATCACTATAAACATAATTTCCCAAAAGAAGAACATACAGCTCACAAAATTATATATTAGTATGTAACTGTCAAGCTGATTACAATTTTACTTATTTTTTATTAATTACAGCTCAAGAATGCACAAATAAGACTGATAAATTCCTCCACACCTTTATCAAAATGTCTGTAAAAAATTATACAAACCGAGAACCTAGAATTCAAGGTTACACAGCATTATTGTTTCAAAAGTTTAACTTAATTTTTAATTTTTAATCTCATCTTAATTATCAAACGATTAATGATGATTAAGAAAATCTAAAGGCTATAACTTTGAGTTTTCAACCTTTAAAAGCCCATTTTTGTTGAAAAGTTTTCCATTTGTTAACTCACATTGCTCGTTTTAATCGATTTGTAAGCACTTGCGACTGATGATTGCAAAACATAGACAATGCTTGTAAAAGAGCCGGGACACATAAAAACATATTTTTGGAGTTTATATTGCAGTAGGTGAGACGACCGACTGAATTTGTAATTTACCCAAATGGTTGTCAATCTCCATTACATTATTGTTGAATATTATATACTTCTGGCGGATACAGAAATCAGTTTAGAACTCAAACCTTCTAGAAAATTTTACATTAAATATAATGATCTGCGACATTTATTCCAAGATATAATTATTTTCTACTAAAATAGTTCACCAAACGGTTACAAAATCCAATAATTATGACAAAAACGCCAACGTGAAATAAAGCTACATTGCGACTAATATTTATAATTTAGCTACTGATTTAAATTTTTCATATTGCCTTGAAAATAACCAAATGCTAATAATAACCCTTAATCGAAGATCAACTAAAATAAATGGTGATTAAATGAATTAATAACTACGGGTCACGTTAATAATAGACAATGCCATTGAATAGAAATGTAATAAATGTGTTATTTTGAACTGAAAGTTAAAAATCAATATTAAAAAAGTTGTACCAACCGATACCGAGGGCTACGCCCCCGTTTGCGTTGAGAGCTTCTTTTAAAAAATAATTATTTTGCTAATTATTTACGAGAAATAGAATAACGTATTGCCTGTCCATAAGTTTTAAGAGACTAAATACCATTGTTATGACGCATTTGCTACCAAGTTATTAAATTAGTATTGAATCCCAAAATAACCGAATAGTTTAATTTCTGTGCTTTTCGACATATAATAATAATATCTATATTAGTATATTGATAAAAGCAAATAGTGCTTTCAATTAATTCGAAATGAACTGCCTTTTCGACCCACTGCTGGGCATTGGCCTCTTCTCTGCCGCATGTTCCTCCTCAGCTCTAAGGTAAATACGCCCGGCACCTACAGTTTCACATCGACTGCGAACGACAGAAATTGCTGAGAAGGTTTTTAGTATTAAAATCCCACGACTGCTGTTCGGATTGGTAAAGAATGTGTACTGTGTAGTGAGTTGCAGCACAACATTATTTTACTTCTTCTTCTCTTCTTCTTCTTTAACAGCCCCTTGCAACCCACTCCTGGGTATAGGCCTCCCCTTTCTTCTTCCATTTCTCTCCATTTTTATACGCTGTATAAGAATGCCGGGGAATCGAAACCAAGCTATAATCGACGTTTTGCCAAGAAAGCGAACGCTCTGCCAACTAAACTGCCACCACGCGTAATGTTATTAACAAGCAAATAAAACGCCTCGAGATGTAAATTTAATGCTTCAAATGTATACAGCGGCTAACTAATCTCGTAAATATTTATCGCTTTGTTTGCATATACTCAGCCGGTTATATTCCTTGTTACGAGCCAAACGAGCTTTTTCGTCGACCGTAACCGGATTGGTGGAAAAAGGCCTGCAGCTTAGCTCAGAAGAGTAGGGGGAGTTCACGGAAATCGCCTACGGGAGGAAATCTTCCTGGTTGTGTGCAGACTAGGTCAAAATTAGTGGGCGCCACCTTCCAAATACAGCTGATTGGAGGTTCTCGTGGAAGGCCGAGGAGCCAGCAGCTTACGGGAATCGAACTCACTTTTATGGTGCCTCCCTCCTGTTTATCAAGCTAGCAAAATTCGTACACACACAAATACAAAATATACAATAATAAAAGATGTAATAAATTTTAAAACACATATAATTAACCTTTTGAGAGTAACTGACGGTACAAAAAAGAAATATGACAGCAAGTAGTAATATTTTACTCAATACAACAATCGGTTAAAAGGAACGTTCGATTAAGGAGGAGCTCGCCGCCCATGGCTCACGGTATTTAAAATCTTTCAACAAATCTACGTGGCCAGTGGCGTTCTTTTTACCATTAACAGCCAACAAAAGAAATGATAATCGACGACTGAAGGTCGCCTCTTGTCTCATTAAAAAAAGGTTCAATCACTTAGAATTTTGCTAGTAAAGGTGTAAAAGGTTTTTTTTTCACCACACAAAAAACTAATTCCTTCACCTTGACTTTCGATGAATGGGAGAGAGAGACAGGCCCAATCTGGGGTGTTCTCAGATCCGGGCAAAAAGGTAGACGTACTTCGGGAAAATTGCGAGACGAAATATTTGCTGCATGACCCTCGAAGTTCGTCGCAACAAAGGCACATGTACAGCAACAACAAATGGGCTCGATAGTAATCCGCCAAAAGCGATCGGCAAATTTCCAGTGAATTGCCTTTCCAGAGATAAAAACTCCAGCGTATTTCTTTAAATCCGACACTTGTCGATGTTCTGTTCACCCCACGGTGAAACAGCGATACGAAAATTCACGCGATGGATACCCATCGAAAACATAAACCGCCCCTGCAGTACAGGATTTCTTAATTTCTTAACGGCCCCCGTAGGTGGAATTGGTAGACCGGAGTCTAGCGAAGGTGGAAGGCTGACTTAGGAACCAAATACAGCGCGAACATGCGTCGGTCAAAAATATTACGCCACCTTGAAAAATATGATGAAATAGTTCTGGAAAGATCTGCCACGTAAATTCGCAGAGAGCGTCCAGGGTTAGGTGCAGACAAAACATTAATCGGCAATTTCAGCATGCAAAGGGAATTTCAAGGCTTTGCGAAATTGGCCTCTCATAACTCAATCTAAATAACGAAAACTGTAATCAACATAAGAAGATGGCAATTCGAGTATTGCTCTAATCCAGATGGAGTGGCACAATTAAATGAACATAACATCCTGGCCTAGAGATTCGTTGTGTAATGCTTTTAAAGTCTAAAAACCTTGCACTATAACCATGCATTGTAAATGCAATTATCTGACTTACTTCAAAAACTGTACTGGTCTAATACATATGAATACGCACCCTGTAAGGAATGCGTTTAGATAATTCGTAAAATTTATGTAAGTAGAAGCGTGTCGCATTGTTTGATAGCTTGTTTATTATAGTAATCGCCAGTGTGGTCCAGTAGTAAGAGCACTGCGCTCCTGTGTGGAAGGAAGGTTCAAATTATTTCCGACTAAATGCCTGGCGGGCGGTCTACTCAGTCGCTTTAAATAATTGGATACCTACGTTCCAATTAACAAGGGGTAAAAGCGGTTGTCGAGTGCATGCTGACCACCACATCACCACATCTAATGTAGAAGGATGTAAAAACAAGGCTACGGGTGCTCTGATCTTCCGCCTTGCAGGTCAAACTTCTTTAAGGGGTGTAAAGCCTCACTATATTACTAAACATTTCAGAGAATGGTACTAAACATTACCATAAGAATAAAATGCAATCGGATTAATACATATGAAAATCAAGTTCATCAGTTTGAATCACCATTATAAACATTGAAATATATTAGAACAAATTTTACCAGAAATCAGAATTATATAAAACATTTCATGAGCAAATGGTTGCAAATGGTTGCAAATGGCAGGATGAGCAAAATTATTCAAATTGGTTACATCACACAGCCATTTTCGTTTGCGTCTTCTGCCGTACGTTCTGTAAAGTAACTATTGGAAAGTCTGGTTAGGATGAACTTCCAGTTTTCTTTGACGTTTGTTAGTATATATGTAGAGTAATTACGTTTATAATATATGGGACACTTAAGTTTTCAGCAGAGTACGGCAGCTTAGCTCAGAGGAGTATGGGGGGTTCGCGAAAATTACTTACGGGAGCAAATTTTATTGGTTGTGTACAGAGTGGGTCAAAATTAGCGGGCGCCACCTTCCAAATCACAGCTGATTGCAGGTTCTCGTGGAAGGCCGAGAAGCCGACAGCTTACGTGAACCGAACTCACCTTTATTGTGCCTCCCTCCTGTTTGTAAAGCTTGCAAAACTCATTCACACACAAATACAAATACAAAATAATAAAAGAGGTAATGAATTTTAAGACACATATAATTAAACGACTGGAAATGACAATACAAAAATTACGGCAAATGGTAATTTAATAGCTCTATATTACAAATAGTTAATTTGAGCGCTCAAGCGGAGGTACTCGCCGTCGCTGGCGTACGTTATTTGAACTGTCCAAACGACTACGTGGCCAGTGGCGTCGGAGTTTACACGAATAACACAATATATATAATTATTTTTTACGTTTAGCAATACAAAAAAGGGACAATCGGCGACTAAAGGTCGCTTCTTGTTACATAAAAAGAAAGGGTTCAATCACTTAGAATTTTGCAAGTTAACGTGTAACAGGGTTTTTTTTTCACGACACAAGAAAACTAGGTCCTTTACCTTGGCTTCCGGTGAAGGCAAGCACAATTCTGGGGGTTGTTTTCCAGATGCAGATACAGTCTGGGGTATTTTCAGATCCGGAAAACAAAGTCGACGACTTTAGAAAACTGCGAGACGAAATATTTGTCGCAGCAACGGCACAGGTACAGGAACAACGAATGGGCTCGATACTAATCCGCCAAAGGCGATCGGAAAATTCGCAATGAATTGCCTTTCCAGGGATAAAACTCCAGCGTGTTTCTTTAAATCCGAAACTTGTCGATATTCTGTTCACTCCACGATGAAACAGCGATACGAAATTACACGCGATGGATATCCTTCGAAAAGAAAAAGCCACCCCTGCAGTACTTAATTTCTTAAAGGCCCCCGTAGATGGACTTGGTAGACCGGAGTCGAAGGTGGAAGACTGACTGAAGACCCAAATGCAGCGCGAACGTGCGTCGGTCAAAAATATTACTCCACATTGAGAAATATGATGAAATAGTTCTGGAATAATTCGGCACGTAAATTCACAGAAAGCATTCAGGGCCAGGCGCAGACCGAAACATAAATCGGAAATTTCAGCTTACAAAGGAAACTGTCAACATAACTCAATCTTAAAGAAATATAACGAAAAGTGTAATCAACATAAAAAGATGGCAATTAAAATAGAAACTTTATTCCTATGAAGCGGCAATTAAAGTATAAGTCTAATCCAGACTGAGTGGCACAATCGAATGAACATAACGAGGAACGTACCACAAGGTATCAAGTATTTTCGTAATATTTTCGACTAGAGTCTCTGCGGAATACTGTATGTGTAAATAGGCTTGATGATGGCTTTGTCAGCAGATTACCCTCTATGAATATGCGGGAGTGTCTTCTTCATAAGACCCATATCCTGGTTTTACAATATGTGCTTTTTACATGTAAATCTGTTGTCTAGCAGCTACAGTATTTGACATTTTTAGACTGTGGAACCTTCGAATTGTTTATGATGACCGGTGGGCACAATTGACGTTATAATGTAAAGGTTACAAAAAACCGGGGCGATTCAGTGCTAAGAGAGACTTTCGATGTAATAGTCCAAACGCTTCCCGGTTCGAATCACTCCAGGGGTCGGAAATTTTTTTAATAACCTATATGGTGGGTTCTGTGTCCCAGTCACCATTTTCCATTATGGATTAAATTAATGGCACTTCTCGTCACATGAGTAACAAGACCATATACAAAAGTACACCACAGTCTAGGCAGGTTAAGCATGATTACGCACCAATATGGTAGCCCACAAAGACGAGCCCTGTTGTCCATTGCACAATCTAGCTTGGCTTTTCTTCACACAAAAGCGATGGGCCTACATGACCTGTGGAAGCCCCATAATTTAAAGGGTTATTTTTATTTGTTCTGATCTATTTTTGTCTCAACCATACAAGACGTTTAACTGCTCTTACAATTTTACATTTTTGCAATAGTATCACTTAGAATTACTTTCTGCGGTACGTAGATTAGCAGAACAGATGACCTAGAACATAGGATCCAGAACACCTCTTTGGAAAGACTGGACTAGATTTTTTGGTAGTTAATTGAACGCTTGGCTGTGATCCTTAACCTGGAAGTAGCAAATAAGACTGGAATGACATAAATACGGATGGGGAAAGGATGTTACGATTTTAACTAATATGTCTTCCTTCCATACTCTATCAAACGCCTGACTCATGTCGATAAATGCAGCAGAGCAATATTTCTTTTCTTCAAATGCTTTATTTATTAGGTCAGGTAGTTAGCGATACTACCGAATTGTTGACTGATGGCGTCTAAAGCCGAATTGGTAATTTAAGATACGATTGTCGAGCAAAAATTTCCTTCAATTCTTTTGAGTATTAGCTATTTTGAGATTTTGACACTCATGGAAGATGACTAACAGGACCGTACGATACTGTTTGATTTGGATGTTTTTCAGGATTCAAGGTCATTACAATTAGTGCAAACTTAAGTTGCGAATGACAGAATGTCAAGCGCAGTATAGCGTTAGATATTTTGTTAACCAACTTTCCATCTTTCTTCGGAAGCGCTTTGAGAATCTTTGCCAATAGAATGTCATATCCTAAAGATTTATGATTGTTTAGTAATTTTATTTCTTTTCTTATTTAGCGAAGTAAAATAACACAGCCAGGTGGAGATAGTTGTAGTTCATCGAGATACTATTTAACTTCTTCAATCAGTTCTTTATTACGGTGCTTCAAGACTTGTGCAAGATCCTACTCAAAAGTTTCGGCCTTTTCTAATTCTGTTCAAACCCAGTCACATGTTTGATAACGTATTAATGGGATATATGTTTGAAGTCGCTTTCGTCCTCTCATTGCGTTCCATAAGGAGTTATCATCTCTTGAGAAGTTATCTATAAATAGCTCGCTCTGTTCGTTTCGGATGTCAATCAGTTTCAAGTTTAATAGTCTTGTCTATAGCGTTACGACTACGTAGCCACGGAGCCCTAGAAACTAGTATTTTCTTTACTTGTAATGATATATTAGTGTATTCTGATCGTCTTCGTTCTATCAAAGGAGTTGTAATTCATCCCGCTCCTTGTATTGTTATTATTAAACGATTTGTGTTTTTTTCCTAACTCGGCGATTGAAACCGTAGATTAAACTGTAAATTGTCGTCTCTATTTATTTCCGAAATATTTCCCAATGAGCATTTCTATTTAAAAATGACTAGTCGTAGATCTAATTGTAATAATTATTGGTGGATGGTCTTATGTCAAGCGATTATTGGATTGAATCATTAGGTAATTATTTAAAACACCATTCGTAACATAGAGTTCTAGTAAGTATGCGATGTTATTACGATCAATCGGCCAATAAATTGGTTTCCCATCAGTTTGCCAGTAATATACGAATATATTTATTTCGTCGATAGCCTTGTAAAGTTGCCTTCCTCTAGTTATTATCAGTCTGGATCCCTAATCCCTATGTTTCGCATTATAATCACCGCCAGCTCTAAACCACAGTCCTAGTGAACAGAAAAGGTCAAGTTACATTTTATTCGGTGATTCTATATCTTGGAACACAGTAGGCGGCAGTAATTGTTACTGGCCTGGTAGCTATTCTACTTGTAATGAGTTTGCTCGAAGATACTCTTCTTTGCATTTAGACAATTCGTGAGTAATAATCGGCCAGTCCTCCCATCCCGATAGTCCGTGTGATAAATATCGTAATCTAGAATTTTCACAAATGGATTTATAGTAAAATGAGCTTCTAATATCAGTTTTATGTCGATTATGTTTAGACTAAGACCGGTTATTAATTGTATATTCTAAGGAAAGGCCGAATTATAAGTTAAATTTCTTTATTACAATAGCAAGCATAGAGAAAACTACTTTCTGCTAGATCCGTTTTAATTGGAATTGATGTTAAATTCAAGTTTGATTTCAAAGTTTGAGCATCTGCTGCATTTTAATATAATAATATGGCATGGTTTCGATTAGTTATCGAAGAGTTAACATTTATAGGTAACAAATAGAATTTTTTGTATGTGAATTTAATAATTGATATGTATTTGTCCGATATGTCTCGGTAGGCCTTATAACCTTTATATTTGAAGAATGATCTCCCTCGTATAAAGCACAACTCCGTGGAATTTCAGGTGTTTTACTGCTTGTTTTTGAATTATGAGCCCCTTCGCATTTTACGCAGACATAAGATTAATGAAAATAAGTTTTCGTATGGTTATACGATACACATATTTATTATTATTTATTTTAATTTGTTTAATTTTAATATTTAACAGATATCTTAAGTTGTATACTGATTTGTTGTAGTAGTCTGGCTCCAAATCTAGAAAGAATAGTAGTAATGATTTATTATTGGTCTTGACTTTAATGTTGTTTATGTTTTTGGTTTTGAAGCTTTGTTAAAGTAATATTTTATTTTAATTCTTTAGCAGGGACGGTATGACGTAGATGTCTAATAACCAGACGATATACACTTTCTTGGTTTCATTGATAGGTGTAATGTATGATTTCGTTTTTTTGTAGGAACTTACCTAGTATGAGGTAGTTGTCATCAGACTTTATGTTTATTCTAACTACGTTAGCGTTCATAGCATTTCAAATCTACTCTTCTTGTCCTAGAATAAAATGTAGAAGTATTATCAGTTTTTGCTTGCTTTGAAAAAGCGAGATCTAGGACGCGGTTTTCCAAGCATCTCTATGCACTTAGGACATATGGCCCATTGTACACCCTAACTAAGAATTTTGCCTATCTGGGGTAATCAGTTTTAGACAGTTGGCAACAACTTCAATGAAGAGGTGGATTTAGAGTGTTTTCTGTATTAGTTACTATTGATGAACCTTCTATTTCCATATTACCTATTGTTTGAATAACATGGGAAACCTGTTTGTTAGGTTTGCAAAATCTATTGCTCCAGTTTCCGTTTGTTTTTCGTACTTACATTTTGCAAAAGAGTTTTCCTTGTGAGTTGTTTCATCTTGAGAATTACTACATACACGTATCTCCATGACTTGCAAATTCTTTTTAAGATGGCAAATTTTGCAAGAACGTTTTTTGATCGAGAGTATTGAAAGTTGCTAGGGGGACTGAAATTAATGGATTTTAGAACAAATGACCAGCATTCCGAATCCGTTAATATTGCTCTGGTGGATTTGTAGTTGATGTGACTGCTATTGATAGTAGATGCTACTTTTTAGAAAAGTGTAGCATTGGGTTGAAGTAAGCCTAAACCATACCATACCACAGTGATCGGAAGTATTGCGATACTTAGCGCGATAGTCGCAATAGTTTTTAAGTACTGATTATCGCATCGCTTTCTGGTATCGCAATAGTTTTTGAGTATTGATTATCACATAGCGATGCTGATATCGTAATAGTTTTTGAGTATTGATTATCGCATCGCGAAACTTGTCGAAAAAGTATGGAGTTTCAATAGCGCCGTACGTTTTCTTAATTATTGAGTTTCGAGAATTTATGATACTTTGGCGGTATTGTTTTACTGAAACACTCTAAAAAATCAAACGGAATAGGTAATTCCAGTTCCTGAACCTGTAAACACTATTAGGTAATAGATGGAAATGTAAATATTGGGCAAAATTAAAACCTTGATGCTGCTTGTTAAGTTGTTTATCCTTTCCATCAGGAAGGGATTAACAATAGCAATAACAACACTTAATACTTTATCTTATTGCCAAGCTTTCTGAAATATTTTAAATTTTAACAAGTGTCTTTTAAGCATGCCGTTATGAAAAATTTGTTTAACTTTGGTCGTAATGTTTAATTCCGCAACGGAAAGGTACCACTAAAGGTGTAGTTATTATTGAGTATTGTTATGGGCCAAACGAGTTTTTTCGTCGACCCACAACAGTGTAGGTGGAAAAACGCCTACGGCTTAGCTCAGAGGAGTAGGGGTGGTTCACGGAAACCTCTTACGGGAGGGAAATTGTACTTACCTGTGTGTACAGGGTAGGTCAAAATTAGAGGGCGCCACCTTCCAAATACAGCTGATTGCAGGTTCTCGTGGAAGGCCGAGGAGCCAGCAGCTTACGGGAATCGAACTCAGCTTTATTGTGCCTCCTCCTGAATATAAAGCTTACAAAGTTCACGCACACAATAAAGTAGTATTGCACAAAAATAAAAGATGTGGTAAATATCAAGACAAATATAATTCTACTATTTGAAATAGGTGACAATACAAAAACAAGCATTACATTGAGAATGATAATATTTATAGTTTAATACAAGATTTTGTTGGAACGTTCGAACTGTGGTTCGCCGCCAGTGGTTTACGATATTTACTTTACTAGAACAGATCTACGCAGCGATTGACGTCTGAGTTCACAAAAAAATTATAATTTATAATTGCACTTTACGGTTAACAAAAAAAGTAAACGACAACTGGCGACTGAAGGTCGCTTTACGTCGCATCAAAATAAAAGCTTCAGCACTTGAAACTTGAAAATGAAACTTCAAAATGAAACTCGAAAAAAAAGTTTTCACAACACAAAAACAAATTCTCCCACCTTAGTATTGTACGGTAGGGAGTAGAGAGAGAGGCAGGCACAATTTGGAGTGTTTTTGTGTTCTAAGAAGCAGGAAAAATCCGCAGGCACGCCCCTGAATACTGGATCGATTGGAGTCAACGTTAAGAGCTAAGACTTCAATGCGTTTATCGCAACAGCGGCACATCTAAAGGATTACAGCAAGGGGTCCGCTAATAATCCGAGGAAGGTGATCAGAAAATTCGCAATGAATTTCTCTACAACGGTTAAAATTCCACAGTGTTTCTTTAAATCCGACACTTGTCGATGGTTCTGTTCACCCCACGGTGAAAACAGCTATACGAAATTTACGCGATGGACACCCATCGAAAACCTAAGCCGCCCTTTGTAACGTACCAAAAGGCCGAAGTCACAATAATTTAGTAAGAACAAGGAACGCCTCGGCTAGCTAAATCATACTTACTTTAGAGTTGTGGGCTTTTGTTGAACATGACGAAATGATTTATAAATCAGTCCCTTAATTAGGGCGCCACTCCTTTTTGGAAGATTAAAGTTGATTAAGTAATTAAATATAGTATTTGAGCAAAAGGAGAAGCTCAAAAAAACAAAAATTACCATAGATGATTAGAACAAGAATAAATTTATTAAAATAACACATTTAAACATTTCATAATAACAGGTTACAAACAGGATAAATTACAATTTGACATTTAGTAAAGGCACACAAAAGATTAAAATTCAAATATTCCTTGAGAGCTCTCAGTGCATTTAAAATACTATTTCATAAAAGATTTCTTTTAACACACCTTAAGCTAAAGTGATAATTCCGAATAGTTTATTTATTTTAAACAATGAAATGTAGAAAATATATTTAAAAACAAACGTCCACTAACATCGAAGAAATACTTTGTCTGAAAGTTTACGTTGATTCATTTAAGCATTGTTTACATAATTAATTAATTAGGGCGTTTCGAACATACCTTTGTTCTGGGTATGCAAACACGTCATAATTGGATGACGTCACAGGACTATGTATAATTATTAGTTGACAAATACGACAGCTATTGTTTGTTGTTCGTTTAAATTGAGCGAAGACTGGATTGCAGATTTTTCGACAGGGTGTCCCTTCTTTATGGGACTGCAGGTTAACATTATTAGAGATGCAGCCGAAGAAATTTGAAGTTGCAAGGAATTGCGCAACTATCAGAACAGCATCATTTCAACAATAAACCACTCTTATCCACAGTTTTTGAATTATTTAGCTATCAAATCGATGCAGGTAACATACGAAAGATAAACGAAGGCACAGGCATTGTAGTTAAACACTCACAAGATAAGGTAGCTCAAAAAGGCATTTCAAAATTTTCGAAGACAAAAAAATGCACTAAGGAATTAACTCATGTGCACGCTCTCACCGCCAAAATGCGTCTCCTCATTTTACTAGAAAGAATCCCAGCAGGAATGATTTGTGCGGAGCTAGCAGAAACAATAATCAGCCGCACATGGACCCAATTTCCTAGAAGCAATTATAGAAATTCACGTAGGCTATGATTTTTAAAACAATGCAAAAAAACAACGTCGCATATCCCATTGAGTTAAAATGAATGGATAACCATTGAGATAAAAAGACGAACGTTTCACCTTACAGTACTTGATATTTCGGCGCTGCATTGCAGCAAGCGGGCCGAAGAAGATGCTAAATCCGACTAAAGAAACAACGCAATGCAAATATGCATCGGCCGAAACCACATTGCGAAATATGGTGCAAGAGTTCTAGAACAATTCCGAGAACACGTCTACGGCCCAGCGCGTAGACAAAACATTAATCGGCATTTCTCCATTATAACAACAAAAAAGGTCCACCAAACTGTATTCGGGAAATAATAAAATAGTAATCGGCTCAAGAGTGGCAGTTAAAATTAGACTTTAATTCAAATTAACGGCAAAATCAAATCAGCTATCTGTATCGCGATATTTTCTGAATAAAGTATCGGTATGGCGATACTTTTAGAAAGTATTGTTCCGAGTATTGACAAATATGTAGTGTACACCTAATTTTCCAGCTTGCAGCGAAAACTATACTCGACTGCTACATACAAATAGATATTCATTATATTTAATAGATACGTTTAGGTTTCCTTCTCATTGGCGCAGAATTTTCGTAAAACGAAAAGCAATACGGAATTAAAATCTAAACAGCTAAGACGTCCCCACATATATTGCTGTATTATGTATTTTGACGTTTCACGTCCCTTGAATACTCTCAAGCAGATAATTGGTTAAAATTGATCTATTTGCCGTACTACAACTACTTCAGCAGATTTAATAGTCTTCATTTGGGATAAACCTTAAAAATTTGATTTACATTATAAAATCTGCGAAATTAAATAAATCAGCCAACGACTTAATACAAAAACTGGCCAACTTGTTTAAACATCTGTAAGACTATTTTATGTAAACAATTTTGCGACAACAAGCAAATGCAATATTAACAACAGCTTCTTTGGTGACACTCTGGGTCACCGGCCTCTTTTCTGTCGTGTGTTTCTCTTCAGCTCTATGATAGGGGGACCTACAATTTAACGTTCGAAGTTCGAACGACAGAAATGCCAGAGGTTTCCGGAGTTAAGATCCCACGGTTGCAAGCCGGATTGAGAAATTGTGTGTTGTGGATTAAAGCATAATATTTACATACGCTACTTGGTAACGCTGGGGAATCGAACCCAAGCCCGAATAGACATTTTGCTCAGAAAACGAGCTCTTGTAACTGAGCTATTACTACATGGAATTATAATATAGATCAAAAAAATTCAACAAATTACTCTTGTGCAGGATTTACATAGTAATGCGACCCTTTCCAACATTACACAATTTACACATTAACTACAGAAATTATGTATTTTTAATATTACAATAGATATTATGCCATTTATTTTGAAATCTTGTGTTTTCCAAATGTCGCCCCTGCCTCGATTAATGTAATTAACGATGAAAATTGATCATATACCACTTGATATCATTAGAACGACCTTAAGTTTCTTCTGGAATTCCTTACTTTTATTGGTAGCTGCTTTTGAACTGACTTATGAACTTAATTATAGAAACATTGCTGTACAAAAGCTGTGTATCAGGTAATTTGGTTGACCATAAGTTATCGCCAGGCCTGATTTTTTTCTTAATAGATCTCTAATATCTAATCACCGTAGTAAATCTAATCTATTATTCTTAAATTTACACAGATTAACAATGACAGGCTATTTTTTCCACAACGCGTTAGATCAAAACATTTGCATAGAAATTACCGGAATATTATAGCGTTTAGAAAAGCGTTACGTTATCATGGCTAATCCTATATATCAGCAATAGTTGATGGTTGTTGTATCACATCTGTGTGGTTATCTCACGCAGTACATTCTCATAGATTATTCAAAAGCACCCAATTTAGTGCGAACGTAACAACCCAAACCAAAAACCGTATTGATTAATAATTGGAAGTATATTTAGAATGCTTAATTTGAATGTTCATTTCCTGGCAAATTATTTAACAACGGGATTTAAAACACAAGTTCAGAAGCATTTTGGTACAAAATTCTAGCTTTTTCTATGACTTAAAATGATAAGGAAACCTTCAGAACTGAAACTGACTGGATTTTAATGATGTTTAAATAGTTATAAATATTATGCCAGACTTTTATTATCATAAGCCTTACGTAATGCCCTTTGAAAGTTATAAAAAAATCTTTTCCTAGCATCAAAGATGATGCTGCAAAAATCTAAATGACTGCAAAATTTCGTTGAGTACAACATTTTTAGGATAATTAAGAAAAATTCGCTTTTCAGCCCAACGCAGTGTGGGTTTTCATAAAGTATTCAACTGTTCAACCATTTTCCAGATTGTGCGGGATACAGATAAAGGATTTGAGGAAGGTAAACATACCACCCCAATGTTAGAGAATCTGACCGGAGTTTGATTGTGTTTGTTATAAAATACCTGCAACAGCAATTACAATTTTGTAATAATATTTCACGTCCTATTTGATACTTCTTAATTTAACTAGAACAGTGTGTTTTAATAAACAATACTCTAACAAGTTTTAAAACTGTAAACCATCGCACTCTCTAAGATTTGTATAGTTATTTAATGTCTAAAATGTAATGTACAAAAATTGTATTAAGATCCTCAATAGGATTTGTTTCCGTATCTAAGTAAACATGTTTTTCTTTACACGTTTTATTTATTTTAGGCATTTCCCAAAGGCACGGAACGTATTGTCGTCAAATCTAAAAACGTAAGAATTTAGCAATGAAGTTACTGGAGAAAGTCTAACCTTCTTGACGATAGCTGAAAATTTGAGTAACATTATCCGCGAGATAAATAATAGAAAGAGAGAGAAGAACAAAGAGAAAGTGATAATGACAGTATGTTTCTATATTGAAAATAAAGAAAAAGGTAACCTCACGACCTAAAAACCAAACAGTTTTATAGTAGGTTCCAGATTTTCCAGTTGTATTATCAACCGGAAATATTTATTCAGACAATAAAAAGAAGTTCTGTAATACGAAGAAGAACAAAAAGAAAATGACAGTATGTTTCTATACTCAAAATTAGGTAAAAACAGCCTCTCAAACTAAAAGCACAATAGATTCATAGTAGGATCCAGATTTTCCAGTTATTCCATCAACAGAAAATGTTAACCCAAATATTTACTCAACCAATAAAAAGAAATTTCAAAAAATTACATGTCGTCGTTTGTTTACCCACGCTGAGAGTATCGCATAAAAGATCTACCTGCGTGAATTCTGGAAAATTATACTTTTCCACTTGAGTGTTCATAGTAGGAATAGCGAAGCAGAGCAATTCAGCTCAGTTTAATAATAGATGCGTGGCAAAGCGAAGCTAAACTTTTGATTTAAAAACATTCATATGTGGAAGGCTGCTTGGCAGGGAATGAGTCTGGAAAAGTTGAAATTGAATGTTTGATTATGCAACACTCACGGTAGGTAAACTACGGTATGCACGGTGCTGTTATTACGGGAAGAAAATCCTCATAAAAGCGACTCTTACATGCGTATAAATTTAGGGTAAAATTTTAGTGCGTGCGTTTTTTCGAAGCAGAATTGGAGGAAGCGTTTACATATTGGCGGAGAGATTTTTCGAGTAAATTGCGTGGAGCACGTCGACGTAATCAGAACATGAAATCTCGCTGTCTTATGAAGCTTTCTACTCTTGTCTGCTGATATTGGAACGGCTACATTATAGCGAAAGCTTAGAACCCTTGTGGGTGGCTCTTTGTTATACGTTGTCCCGGTGGTACAAATATTAAATACGGTTCGAAAAACGCATCGCGCCCTTTAAGATATAAAATTCTTTGTCGAAAACTCAAACATTATAACTATAAAATATATAACAAACGGCTCCCATGATATCGCATTTTCGAAGATTAAGATTAAAGACTGGCGTGTATTTAATCTTATACGCTTTAGTATTCAAATTCCGGCGTTCAAACGCTTGTAAATATTGATGATGGTTCAAATTCAGACAAACTATGAATAGAGAGCATACCTGTTATCTAGTAACCCTTTCACTATTTAGATTACTAAACACATTAAATGTCAAACGTAACAGTGCACTAATAATGTATTATAAGGTAATTTTTTGTCGCATATGCATTCAGCGGTAGATACCTTAAACACATAGGGACCTCGATGGGGCAGTGCGAACAAGCGCTGCAATCGAGGTCATAGTAAATTGCGGTTCAATGGACCGCGTGGCCAAACCCCGGCTGAGGCGACCGTATTTCACTTAGTAAAGTTTAGGGTGCATGTTGCATGAATGGTTAGTATGTAAGGGGCCGCACCCCCTGAAGTAATGCGAAAGTGGTTACGGGGGGCAGCAATAGTATGAATGTCAAAAAAAGACACCTTACATGCGGTTCAAGAAAAAACAACGCATCCTTTAAAATATAAAATACTCTAACTATAAAATAATATCCTACGGTATTTTTCTGGAATAACATAAAAGACTAATGAATTTTTAATATTATCAAACTTCGACATGCAAATGCATCTAAATATATGACGGTTCACATTTTTAACAAATATTTATTCATTTATTGATACATTTGGCAGTATGTAAATGCTACGCTCAGACCATGAAGGCCCATTGATCCTCATATAGAGCTGTTGCCAATCCGAAGGCTAACAACTTGCTAATGGGCTCATTTCTTGTACCCTCAAGTTCCAGCAAACCGGCTCTTATGTGCTTGTGTCTAAAGACTAAAAGGCTCGAACAGTTAGAATGTGGAGGGCTGATTCCTCCTGTGTCCTACGGAACCTGCACGTGGGATCATCTACCGGCCCCATGGTGTGCAGGTGTTTGTTGAAGAGGCCATGACCGGTTAAGAGACCAAGAGGTCTTGCTGCACCTAAGAAGCTGTTTGGGGCGACTTGGGGAGGGTTCTTGAATTAGTAGCTTCGACTGTCTCATGCCTGGTTGTGAAATTCGATTGTTGTTGAACTGCGACTGAGACCATTTCTCGATCTCCAATTGAACGTTGGTGTATAGAATTTTGAGAACTGGCTGAGGACCAAGAGTGACTTCTGGGATCCTTCTCTGGATTCTGCCTTCTCGTTTCCCTCTATGTCACAGTGTTCGGGCACCCACAGCACTTTGACCCAGTTCTGAGAACCGAATGTGCATAGGACCAGACTGCATTGTTATATCAACTGGGAGTACGGTTCGGTAGAGCGAAGGTCCATTACACTGCCTGGCTGTCAGAACATATGTAGATATTGGAATAGCCTCGTCGGAGATTTTCTTGACCAAAGATATGTTGGCGTAGGGCTCTGCGTGGAAGACGGTGGCGGATGTGCAAAGGGCAATAAGAATCTTTGCCCGAAATTTATCGTCTTAGATACCCGCCCTTGATTCAGATTTCGATCTTTCTGTGTACCAGACTAGCTCAGCCGATCTGAGGTGATCTTCGGGTAGTTCCAATCATCCCGGTTGGATATGACTGTTTCGTAGCATTCTCGAAGGAATACTTCAATGCCATGCGATTACTCCTTGCAGCGAGTATCGGATAGACTTCTGTCGCTAGCAATGGCACCCTGACGTACCCCCGCAGATCTCTTCGTCTTTCCGCTGTCCGCTACACTACAGTCTCTAGGCAAGTCAATTGTTGAAGCTAAGTGAGACGTTGGTTAATCACCTTTAGGATGACAGGCCAAACAAAAATGATTTGAAAGTGACCATTGGTCTTACAATTACAAGGTATATCCACAGCGTTACCCTGCGACTCATTCCCCGAAGGCATTTCTACATATCCAGAGGGTAATAGTGGCTCTTTGTATTTGCCTATCTATATGATCCTCTTAGCTGAGCTTGGCGTCAAGTATCACGCCAAGGTACATAACCGCAGCAGAAGGATGTGGTTTGCTTCCCAAAATTTCTGGCGGGTTGAAAGCGTCCAACCTTCTTCTTCCAGTAAAGGTTTATTACTCGGCCTTCAATAAATTAACCCTTAGGCCCTGGTCAGTACACTATGCGTAGGGCCCTCTGACGTAGTCCGCTACCTGTCATAACCAGATATTAAAGTGGTAAGATCATTTCCTTGCACATATAGGCTATTTGCCTTAAGTCCTTGTAGTAGACTGTCAACAACCAGGCACCACAATGGGGGAGATAGAATTCCCCCTTGTGAGTAGTCCCTTGTGACGGACACGCTTACCAGACTAATGTTCAGTGTAGCGGTGATCTCCCATTCACCTGACATGGCCCTGACCCTAAGAAACTGTAAAAAACTAGCAAGCAGTCTGCAACAATACAGTCTATTTAATTTAATATTGTTAAACTTAAGTGGGTGTTGTAGCATTTCTTTCACTTAAGAAGTAACTTCACAAGGAACTTTAAGTTCTTGTCGCCGGGATCACCAGAAAAAAATAACCGATATGTAAAATAACTGAATTTATCTATTCTTACTCTATACATTCCCTGTAGTAACTTATACTGAAAGAATACGCTGAAACACTTACATCAATACAACTACGTACAAAGCCATTCCTAAGTCTGGTTCGCTTGGACTGTGAACATTTTCACTAGGAAAGCTATCAGAAAACTGCCCTTCAATTACTGTGTGCAAAACTATGAACTGCGCTGTCCCTCCCTCAACCCGTAACTGCTTTTCTTATTATTTCTGTTCTATCTTTCGCTGATTTAAGCAATGACCTGTTTCCTACTTAATTACCTTTATCGAGCGAATTTAATTGTTTTTATTATTATTATTGGGGCTTTCACAGGCCTTATAAACCCATTGCTTTACATTTCCTAATATAATAATCAAATATACTACGATATTTCGGAGTACAGTGACATTAATATTTACAAAATAAATGCGCATGGAAATTATTGAGGCCAACATTACAAAAACTGTGAAGTAATAATGTGCAAATATAATTTCGAATTTTTGAATTGGGTTTCTATCAATATCCTTCCCTTTCGTAACTTTTTGTCATACGTTGTTCCAATGGTAGAAATATTAATTAGAGTTCTAAAAACAACTTTTCGTCCTTTAAAATATAACATTAATTTCCGAAAGCTTGAACATTACTGCTATATATTAACAAACAGTTTTCAATATTTGTAAAATAAGGTTAAAATCTGCCCCTAATATCATATATTGGCACTTATGAGGGCTAATATTCAAAAATTGACGTTGTATTGTATTGTATGTATGAAGCGGTGCAGGTTTTTTCCACCTACAGCACTCAGGCCATAAGCCCATTGTGCAATCCAGCCTATTAGGGCTCGTCCTCAAATAGCCCAGTGCTCACCGCGAAGGCTAGCAGCTGGTTTAAGGGTATGAGCTGTACATGTTCCGGTTCCAGTATTCCAGCCCCAAGATATTTGTGCCGCAGCCTCATGAGACTGAGGCATTGGCACATTATTTGAAGAGAGGTTTCGTCCCCTTCATGACATAATCTGCAAGTCTATAATGCCGATCCTATGTAGGTGTTTGTTCAGGTGACAGTGGCCCGTTAGGAGTCCTGTTAGGGTACTAATTTGCTTCTTGTTAAACTTTAGGAGCTCTTGAAACTTTGGTAGGGGTTTCTCTCCGATAAAGAAGTTAGCCTGCCTAGGTCCTTGTTGCGACGACCAGTCATGAGCGAATTAGGTTTTCACCCCCTTCTTCGTTTCTAGTTTTGCATTGCATGCGGTATTCCGAGAACTGGTTCTGGTCCGAACGGGTGCCCATTAGAGCCTTGTTTGGCCAGCGAGTCCGCCTCTTCGTTACCATCGATGTAGTTGTGGCCTGGTACCCACAGCAGTTGTACTGAGTTGTGTTCACAGAGTCGCATCAGAGCCAAGCGACATTCAAGCACTAGCTCCGAAGTTATTCTGCAAGACTTTAGGGCTTGGAGAGCCGACTGGCTGTCCGAACAGTTCTTTCTAGCTTTTCGGGGGTGCAGGCCAGTATAGCGTAGACTTCGGTCTGGAAAACGGTGGCGTACTTCGCGAGAGAGAACGAAAGTTTTACTCTTGGTGATTCGCCATAGACACCTGCGCCTGTACCGTCTTGGGTCCAAACATTTACGTTACCCAAACAGAAGGCCTACTTATAATGCATTTAGAAAATTTCACAGCAAGTTGCTCCTCTAATTTATATAGTGATATTTATTTATGTTAATCTCTGGTCAGCAATGTGAGTTGCCTATCATAACAAATTCATACGTCACACGATTATAAGAAAAGTTTGCATAAAATCGTCGACTTACAAATATTACTGAAAATAGTTTTTAAATAAGGTTTCATAAGGGCTCATAGACGTACCATTATGAAACCCCTAAAAATGTATTATTGTACTCATCGCGTGACACGGAGGCTTTCTAACGCACGCACTAAAGTTTAAGTCATAATTATTGATATGACGTGCAAATGTTGCTTAAACTTGTAGAACAAAATATGCTCGCTAATACTTGTTGAACAATTTTGATAACAACATTTTTATTATGGGAGTTGCTAACAACAGTTCTCGGCTTATGAAGGAGGAGCAAGCCAACAACAAAAGTGCCATAAAACAATTTAAATTCTTATCAACTAATAAAGGACCTGTCATGTAAAAGTTCGAGGAGGCGGTTTATTATCACAAAGACCCGTAAACAATTGGAAGTTTCCTTAAACTTCGACCTGAACTATTTCAATGAAAAACTTTGAGAAAAACAACCCAATTATGCCTCCTGTGCGAACATCCGGATAGTTTTTATTTCTTGTTTGCTTTAATTTAGAGTTTTTTAAAGCCTTTCAATAAACTGTGTTTTAAAAACAGATATCTTATGAGCTTCGTTTAGTTCTTAATCTCTTTTCAATATGCAATTTTATAGATGTACCCTGAGCTAAAAGTGTTAGAACCAAATTCGTCAGATGCATTTCCTCGAACGCGTTCTAAACCAAAACAAGAAGCTTCAAAAAATTCCATAATGCCAAGTGTAGATCACGTCGCAGCTTCGTAGACATCGAAAAAGGAAATTCAAAGATTGTATCTTTGTTCCTGTTTGGAAATATGTAAAGCATGCGAGTACTTTTGTATGTTCGGGTGTGATTTATATCCCAGACGTTTCAGCCCGGATAACTTTAAGCCAGCTACTGCGAAGCGATTAGAAGTTTAAATAATATTCATCGCAAGATTGGTAGATTTTGAGCAACTTAGAAAATTAATTCTCTATAAATACTTCACAGTAACGGAAATGAAAACCTGTTTTTGCATTGTAAAACTGAAAATTTAGTTATACAGATGTTGTGTATGATTTATTGCGGCTTACTCAAATCTGAATATGAAGGTAGATCTAATGGGATTATTATTAAATGTTAATTTACCTATTGTTAAAGAAGTTATATTATATCTAATATACAGAATCATAAACTCCTTAAATATTCTAAATGCCAAAAACTAGCTACCTATTCTATCCAAAATTACTTCGCTTTCCAATACTGGAAATCGTATATTCTGTGCATCAACTTTTATTCTCAATACTGATACCTTACGTAACATACGAGGATGGTTCATCAATTATTGTGCCTAACATAGAAGGCATTGACCGACAAATTAATAATTATTTTTCTAGAAACGTCAGCTATTGACATTACCATATGCCAAGTTGAAGGTGCCTATCTTCTTGTTTATAAAGTTATACAATTAATATTGCTGTATTACTGGTGATTTTGTTGTGATGGAAAAATTCGAGACAAGGGCTGTGATAAAATACCTTTCTAGGAAGGGTTTATCATAACAGGAAATGTATAATGGCATTTCCGGAGTAGGAAGAACATCGTGTGAACAAGCACCTGTTGATGGACCACCAAAAGATGTTATCATTCAAGAGAATATTGATTTTATCCATAATATGGTACTGAGTGATCAGAGAATCACGGTCAAATATATTGCTGAGCCATGTGGTTTTCCCGTTGGAAGCTTTGAGAAAGATTTGCACGAGAAATTGGGTCTGAAAAAAGTCTGCGCATAATGGGTTCCGAAAATGTCACCTGCTCAGAATCGGGCCAGGTTTCTCACTGCTGCGAGCAATTTAAATTAATGGTCACGGATTTGTATAGATGTTTGGAATGATTTGTAAATGTAGATGAAACCTGGATTCATAACTGATCTGGAGTCAAAACGGCAGGGTGTGGAATGGTGGCATCGTGGTTCCCCGCTTCACGAAACTTCCGTGCGACTTCATCGACAACAGTGATTTGGCATTCTTAGGGAGTTCTTCCGGTTGATTATTTCCTACGTGGTCACACAATAACGGGAGACTATTACGCAAAACTCGTACCAAAAGTTCGTAAGGCTATAAAGAAGAATATATAAAGAATAAAGAAAAACGCACGGAAAATTAAAACGCGGCGTTCTGTTCCACTAAGACAACACTCCTGCTAGCAAGAGCTTTGTTTCTATGGTTGCTATCCACAATGCTAGATTTGAAATTTTAGAACAACCCTAATATTCGCCACCTTTAGTCCCCAGTGACTTTCATCTGTTCCTCAAATTAAAAGAATATCTTCGGGGAACTCATTTTTCGGTCGATGTAGAAGCGATGGCTGCTGTGGATGAGTGGTTTGCAGTGCAAGTCAAAGAGATTTTTTTAAAGGTATTCAAGCTCTGCATTGTCGTTATACTAGATGTGATAACCGTTAAGGGTTTTATGTTGAGAAATAGAGTTGTTGCAAATGTCTATGTCATTTGCTTCTATATCAAGGACAATAAATGCTGAACTACCCTCGCATATACTCAAATTCTATTTATATTACATAATAGTAGCCTAAAGTTAAAAATGAAAATGTATTAGAAGGTCTTTGATACTGCTATCGTTAGCAGAGCCAGTCGGCATTACAAGAAATAGTATGACTACGCTTCAGCTCCAGAGCCTTATCTCAAGTACTAACTTATGCCTAAATTCATTTAGCTGGCCATTGTTTCAACAAATGATGTCTATTACAGAATAAATGATGCAAGATTAGGTGGTCGTGGGGTAGAGGTCAGCCCGCTAGATATCTGAAAGTCTAGGGTTCAATTTCCAGTACCAGAACATCGGATTTTTAACGGCGGTGATTCCTCATACGGCAAAGGCAAATCAACGAATACCTAGTAAGTCTTCTCTGGAGTAGAAGTGTTTACACTTCCCGTGGTTGGAAGCCCACGTAAAGCTGTAGGTCCTCTATATCTGTGATACTGCAAATGAGCGACACAGGCATAGGAAAGAAAATTTTATAAGAGACAAAGCACCCACACAAGAAAATACAACACGTCTTTAGAAAAAAATATAATCAGACTCCAACTTTAAACAAACCGTAACGCGACGTGAGACGACAGTTTAATAAAAATAAGCGGTAGTACAGGTTTGCTGATTAAGGTAGTTTTAACATAATGTTTGCTTTCTATGGAGTAGAGCCATAGCGTGTTTGACAAGAATACTAAATATGACATTTATACAAATTGTTACGTTATAGGAAGTTGAACGTGTAGTTCAGGGGATGAAACGGCTGTTGTGGTTTTTATACTAATTTCAAATCGAGTACGAATTTTCCATTATAATTCCTTGTGTCGTATACGTTGTCTATTTGTCGTTTGTCGCACTCGTCGTTAGTACATATTATAAATATAACGGAGAACCATTTAATAAGTGCGGTATTAATACGTTGACAAAGCAGGTTTGCCTCATGAAGCAAAGTAATGAAAAATTCGCAAAAAGCCTCAAAGGCCAATTGCAATAATGAACAAGAAACGTAATATTGACGATTTAACTAAGAAATTTGTACAAGATGCTTGATGTGATTTTTCAGAAACATCTTACTAAAACCCAGGTTCATTTTCGTATGTGCAACCTATATGGTAAGGCACTTAGCCAATACCGTTGGATATACGTGCACAAGAATATAATCCTTTTGAAAATGAAATGAAGCTGTCAACAATTCGTAGGCGATCACAGAAACAAGCACCAGAAATAAATAAAAAGAAAAGCATTATAGGAGCTGCAAGAAGTTTCAACAAAGCTTTCAACGTGGTCCTTGTGAAATATTTTTCTATATTATTGGAAAGTTTGAAAACTGTCCATTGTCAATGTTACTTCAACAACTTCTAACCCTACGATACTTGTGATCTACAAAGGATTGTAAATAATTTAAAGTTAATCTCAAATGGATTTATGGATTTTGGAAAAGCAGTCGTAAATCCAGAAATTTTAAAAACTCTGAGAATCGTAAATGTTAAACTAAAGAATTTCTAGAAAAGCATTCCTTTTGAATTGAATCGTCCTACTTGATTCCAAGGTTTAAAGACATTTTTCTGTAGAGCACGATACCATAGAACCGTGCCTTATTTGCGTTTCCGGTTGTAAATCGTTCCAGGAAAGCATTTGCCTCCAGCAGTTTCCGTTGTAGCTCCTCTTACGAAATTTCATTAAGTTCTGTGGAGTATGTGTCCAGCTGTTTCGCATCACGCACACACGTACACATTTTCAAATCGAACGTAACAATACATTTCTGTACTGAGGATATGGAAAAATTTCTACAAACTGACTAAAACGTGGAACGAACTTGTGATTTTTAAATTTAAACATTCTGCTCTCAGCCACAGCTTTTATAATGTAGTCATAATAAACACTAATATTCAAAATTTAAGAACGTTTTACATAATTGCTTAAATTTTGAAATTTCAGATCTCTTTTATGTTTTTCCTATACTGCAGCATGTAAAAGGTATCTCAGAAGGTAACCTACTACTATTAGAATAATTGAAAATTTTATTGCCACTAAGTATTTGCTAAAACACTGAACAATTAATTTGTAGTTACCTTGTAAGTTTCCGCTGTAAAGCTCTTAAGCTCAAACTTTTAGGATCAGTATCCAAAGAACTTGAACTCCAACTGAAATTTGGTATAATGCCGTAACCGAAAATTTTCTTAAACTCATAGAAGGCTTAAAACGTTAAGACCTATAAAGGGAAAGCCTCTGCAAAACTAAATTTAGCTTCAGATATGAGATTCACTTGACATTAAACAAATTTGGAAATATTCCTCTTTGGAGAAACAATGAATTAGTTTCATGCAAACATCCCATCTTTTTGTCGATTGAATAATGAAATCAAAAAGTGGAGAATCAATTAGCCAGAGTAGACATCAAAGTAATGAAACGACTAGGTCTCCAGAGAAAGTTATTTTTTGCAGCTTCCTTGTAAGTAAAGCTTCTCTCATAATTGTAATTTTTGTCACAATTACAAGCTGTGGTTTATTCAAAAGTATATAAAAAGTGTGTAGTTCTTAATTACGTAGTCGTTCGTAGACTTTTTAAATTTCAGTAGCTTAAAATCCGGTATTGGTTTCTTGCCATCTACAGGACAATGTAACTAGACGCAGAAAGAAATTTGTTGCAAAAACTTTTATCTAAAGCGTGTTCAGGTTTCTTTCTGTCCAAGGTGAGTCTCATTTGTATCTACTTCAAAATACTCGCAGAAGCAAAATAATGTAAATGCCCCATATAGGGATGCAGGAGATTACAAATGACGATAGTAGTATAAATGGTAAGAAAATATTGCCTGAATTCAATTTATTTATAAAAAGTACGACTTGTACAATAAGTTTAGCGAAAAGTCAGTTAAAACTTCTTAAAAGCATGTCGTCAGATATTATTTATTCTTTCTTTTAGATTTATAACTGAATTACACTGTACTGAGAGTTCGCAATAATTTATATTTTCGTCAAGTCAATTCATTTTAAAATTCCCAAATATTTTTCGTGGAAGCTGTAGATAGGGATTTTTAACACTGTCAATAAACGCCATATTTACAATTCAGATGCAACCTGATAAACTAACAAAATGATGCAAGACACATTGAAGAACAGCTGAATCGGAAAAAGGAAGGAAAAAATGAACAATAAAGGGACAACATCCACCTCTTAAGTACTAGAAAAAAGCGACAACCACGGACTGACTAACAGAAAGATGAAAATGCAAATGTGGAAAACAACACAAAGATATAGAATTAAGGAACAAAGTAAACAGAGAAGTAACTGGAGTCCAAGACGATTGTATGTCTAGAACGTAGATGGGAAAAAGTAGAAAATGAAATACAAGAAATGAAACACACCGTACATTACACTACAATCTGGCCTCAATGATCAAAATAACACGAATAATGTAGTGGAAATATGTTAGTACAACACGAACAAATAGATAATGCACGAAAGAACTCCACAGAGAATTTGTATGACGACAAAGAGGTGGAAAGCGCAGAAAAGGCACAGAAAAAAGGACGAGACCCAGTTTTGGAATCAGAATTCTGTAAAACAGTGATTGAATTAAATACAACTGAAGGTCCAAGTTACCTACAAAGATCATTAAATGTGGAGAGAAAGGTATATCGACTAGTTTATACCAATACAATATAAAACGAACAGCAGGAATTTTAACTTTTCTTTGTAGAATTTACAACTTATAGTTATCTTAAACAACTTTTCTCTTATACAATTTATTTGACTGCCTCCTCAACCAGTCTTCCAACATACTTGAAATTATATAATTGCACTACAAGGGCAGTTAATACTGCTAATATCATGACGAGACTATATAGCTATGCATTAAAATGCTATAAATCCAGTATTTGTTGGTTTTAGCCTCTGTTGTGTATAATCGGAAGAGAGATGATTCGGTATTAAATATAGAGGAGGTGTAACCAATAAGAAATATGCAACCACACAATATTTTGAAACTAATTTACCTTAAACTAATTCTGTCCATAAATATTCAGTATTCATGCCACTAGTTCTTTAAACAATTAATTTTCCGATTTATACGAAGTTCGCTGATCTATTTACAAATACCAGAGCCCCTCTTGCGGAACATAATAAATGTTAGGGTAAATACGATGCCTCTGTGGAAATAAACTCAAATGAAAACCGAGAAATATTTATCCGCCAGTTTCAACTAACAAGTTCCCAACCTGAATTAATCCGAAAATTTATAATAAAATGCTGTTCGTTAAAGACTAAACCCGTTTCAATTTAAATGCACAAAAAGATTAAAACGATCTCCACTAAAAGTTTGTGTTCTACATCATTTAAAAGATTTCGAAAAGCAGTAAACTCGTCCTCCGTAAGAGCTTAAGTCGGAAAGCACTGAAAGTTTTGCGGTTGTTTGAAACTCAGGATATATTCTGTGATGTAGTAATTATGCAAACAAGCCTAACAAAAGCTTGAACGGTGAGGTTTCGAGTTACCGCGAATAATTTATGACTCACGCTCATATGAAATTTACTAACGTTTTAAAACATAATTTCAAAACGCCGCGGTCATGTCAGGATACCTGAATACTGCGATTCGGACGTTTTCCCTCGTTCCCTGCAGGAACTGGCCCTCCTACAGGATCGCAATCCACCAACTAACGGCAGCCAGTGTTGCCAACCCTATTGGTTTGTCCCTAGATTTACTTATTTGTAATTGTTTGAGTTTGCTACAAATATACAGGGTGTCCTGAAAATACTGGGTAAGAGCTTAACTACATCTCATAAAGTGAAATGGAATCGATAAAACGAAACATGCCTTGGTACAGAAGTGCGTAACATTTGGGAAACAAAAAAATTAGTTAATATCGCCTTCTGCAATATGCATTAATGCTTATAATTTGTTGAGAATGTTCGAATCCCCCTGAAGTGGATGTATACCAATTTTCAGCTTAGTCCACCATTTTGATTCTGATATATATCCAATGTTAAAATTCTTTTTTGTATTTCGTTTTTAACTGTCGGAACACTAAGATCATTCACTATAACTCTATTTGCTACGTACCACGGCGCGTTAACAATCACACGAAGCACTTTATTTTGGAAGCATTCCAAAATCTCCACGTTGGAGTTGCTCGCTGTTCCCCATAAGGAGATTCCGTAAGTCCAGGTCCAGGAGGGCGACTTTATAAACCAGCAGTTTATTATTTAGTGGCAGTTTTGAGCTTCTTCCAATTAGCCAGTAGAGTTTGCTACGTTTGAATCCCAGTGGCTTACGCTTGGTAAAGATATGCGTTCTCCGATTCATTTTCCGGTCGAGGTGGAGGCCAAGGTATTTTGCAGTTTCGGTGTGTTTCAGTTGCTGGCCATTGAGGAGTACTGGCACACAGTTACTCCTTTTCATTGTAAAAGTAATATGGTGGGATTTAGTTTCATTAACTTGCATTGTCCAGAGTTTGAGCCATTGTTAGATTTTGTTTAGGTGCGTTTTTAAGTATCTAGATGCAATTTCAGGTTGAACATGGGAAGCTAGTACTGCTATGTCGTCAGTGAAGGTTGCTGTAGTGGTTCATCGCGAGGTTGGGAAGTCAGCTGTGTACAGCAAATAGAGTAAAGGGCCCAAAACATTACCTTGAGACACTCCAGAGAGAATCGATAGAAGATCGGTAGCTTCGTCTTTATTTTTAATGAAGAGCTGTCTATCAGTTAAGTAGGACATGATGATAGCGCATAGTTGGTGGGGGAAATTTTTTCAATTTGTAGCTTAATCCTTGATGCCAGAGCTTATTGAATGCCAGGAACGCAGCAGAGCAAAATCTGTTGCCTGCAAGATCGCGGGATATCTTGTTTAGCAGCCGGTGAATTTGTTCAATTGTTCCATGTTGCTTTCGGAAGCCAAATTGGTGCTTTGGAAAAAAAGTACAAAGACAGACTTAGTGCTCTCCCAAACGAATTTGTTCATACTTTAATGTCTGAAAACGAAGATCCAAAAAGGCTAAAACGATTTGAACCTTCAGACTTGATTACACGATTTGATTAACCCTGTATATCACATATCCTGTCAAAACACATAAAGTAACTATTGTTATTTACTTAAGAAACTTTGCATGGAGAGGGCTCGCTGGAACACTTTCCCGCAAGATTTTTGTAACGCAGCTTAGACTGCCCTTAGCTTTAAACATAATATTACTTATTGCCCTCAACAAGGGCAGATTGTATACTAGTGGAATTAACAAAAAAATATCATTTTTGTCTTAAATCATCGTAACTTCTCAAGGACGCACTTATGTACTGATTTACGGTTGGTTTAGTCGGTCCCATTTCACATCCGCAAGCTGTATTTAAGCACCATCTGTTGTTACCATGCAAAATTGCCGATTAATATTTTGTCTACGCGCTTGACCTGCCCTTGAAGGGAATCCTATGTGTTACATTGTTCTAGAATTATTGCACCATATTTCGTAATATGTATATGTCCCATCCAGCGGCGGAGATATTGACATCTGAAATTCCCGCCTTTTCTTTTTCGACGTCGAGGGAGAAGAGGCGGGAATTTCAGATGTCAATGTCCCCGCCGCTGGACGGGTGGATCACTTAAAACAGCTCGAAGAACAGAACTTCCACGGGTTTGATGCTCTTATCCGACACAGTCGAGAAAACAATTTCACTGAATTGTTTCTTTACAAAGCTGACACTCTGCTAATGTTTTTAATCCGACGCAATTCGAAGATTCTTGAGCCTAACGCAAAATAAAAATGAAACGATAACTCAATTAGCAGAAGAGCTGCGACACAATCCAGTATCCAAAAAAAAAACGTCAATTCACTCCCAAAGCCTAGCGTCCATTCTTTTTCTTAATTTGTTAACCGTCCCTGGAAATGGTTTCGGGTGACCGGGCCCGGCAAAGGTGGAAATTCGACTCAATAGAAAAACGAACGAAAGTATCCAGCAGCTGGAGGATTTCATCATATTGCCAAATATAGTGCAATAATTTGCAATTTTGCATGGTAACAACAAAAGGTTCATTAAAACTGTATTTGGGAAATAAAAATACAGTAAGCGGCAATTAAAATATGACTTTAATTCAGATGAAGTAGCAAAATCAAATGAACATAACAAAGTAGATCATCAGCTCTGTAGTTTATGAATAGCAAATATTTCCTCTTAAACTAATCATCTACTTCATGGTTCCGGCCCCTTTTCAACTTAAGTTGCCATCTCGTTCTCGGTCGCCCTACTGGTCGTTCTCCTCTTGGTTTGTAGTTTGGAATTTGTTTCGGGATTCTTGCAGCGTCTTTTCTTTCTATGTGACTTCCACATTTTTGTCTTTGTGCTCTGAATTCTATCTAGAATTGTGGTCACCTTTAAGTATCCCCTTTGTTATGTTCGTTTCAAATGTGTCGCTTTATATGAATTAATTCCGTAATTTGTTTGCCGCTTCGTAGGGATTAATAACGTTATTTTAATTGCAGTCTTATTTTGGGTTACCATTTCGCTATTTGTTTTGTCTTTCGAAGTTCAAGTTATGTTGACAGTTCCCTTTTTGTAGGCTCGAAATTGCAGACTTTTGTTTTTCTCGTTCGTGACCTTAAGCGCTTCCGAGAACTCACGTGTCCCTTATTCTAGAACTTTTACATAACATTTCGAAATATGGTGCAATTTTGGGGGGAGAGTGCAGATTCTCCTTGCGTTTATACGTCAGTCAGTCTTCCACTTTTCATGACTCCGGTGTCTTCCCAACTTACATCTTCAGGGGAGGGCCGTAAGTATATCGAGTGCTGCAAGTGGCGGCTTTTGAGTTTTTTTTTGAGGGGTATCTGTTATGTGTGTTCCGTCTCGCTGTTTTATTACCAATGGGTGTAAACAGATCATCGGCTACTGCCGGATTTAAAAGGGAAACACTTGATTCAACCCCAGTAAAGGCAATTTCTTCCCTTAACAAAAAATAATTTAAATTGCGATAATCACTTCGTAATACCTGATTGTAAGGCTCTTACAAGATGCTATCCAAATTCAAATGAAGAAATAACACTGTAAAGTTTCAGAACCAATAATTTTAATTCAAATTTCAAAATATTAGTTTAAATATTTAAAATAATTTTTAATTATTCTCTATGCAGTAATAAAATCTACCATCAAATTATCTCCTAAAAGCTCGGCACCCCTAAACTATTTCTTGTCGTAGTCGTGCAATGGACTGAGGCTGAGTTGTTGAGTTGTTGAGACAACAGATTTTAAATAAGATCTGCAGATCTTGAAGACCAATTTATTATTTCGAAACGTATGAGATAAAAAAGTGTTTGCTACTATTGAATAGCATTGTGTAAGAACTTTTCAATGAGGTATCATAAGGTGGATGTTACAGTTTGTAATATTTTTGTTGTAGAAGCTAAAGCCCAAAGGGTTAAATGGGGAAAGCTATCTTATGAGTCATGATGATTCCCGTTCCATGTAGTAGAAAGAATTTTTAGTTTTGTATCAGTTCTGCCATTTCGTAACTGAAGTCGTAATATTTAATTATGTTGTACTCATGAAATATTTACTAATTTATTTATTTCATGTGCGCAATATTAAACTTTCAAAGAACTACACGAACCGCATTCTTCCTGCTATTTGATGGTAGAACTAGTGCGAAAATAAATAATTAACAAAATAAGAAATTTTAAATAAACGTCCAGGATCTAAACTTTGAACTTCTGTTTTACAGTCGCCTTATTCAGTGCGCACTGTGAATATATGAATATTTTTCTAGATTTTTGTTTAATTATTGTGTAGGTTAAATTTTTTTTTACTAAATGGCGTTAGCAATACATGGTACCGTATTAGCCAAATTTTTATGGGAACATAAAATCTAGAAAAGAAAATTTCCCCTGTATTTTGTATATACAGTAGTGTAAAGTTCTGTAACACCAAAACATCTAATTGTTTCTGGGAGTTTAACTTAACTATTAACATAATTTCTGAAAAATTGATTTAAATTTTTTTCGTTATTCTGTCATTAGCTTCTTTTTTCCATTCATTCATACCATCGTCCCCACCTTCCGCACCACTTTCGCATTATTCACATATTTGCGTATTCGCACTGCCCCACCGAGGTCCCTATATCATTACCTTAGCTGCCTACTGTGATTTTAAAACTCTCTAGAAAAATTAAAATAGGCATTTCTGCCTGAATCCCTTAATGAGTTACCTATTATTCTGTTAATAATGAGATGATTGGAACACTTTACTGATTTTAGAACATTTATTTGAGATTTACATGTCATTAATCTTGCACCTTGCAGAAAGAACAGGTAAATTGTCCGATAAGAAACGGTGTACATTCATATTCAGTGTAATCAATCAACCGTCGTTCGAATAATAAGGAACTATGTCAAAATTGGAAAAATTGAAGATAAACTAATTAAGTGGTCTACCAAGAATAACCTCCGCTAAACATGATGCTGTGTTAAGAAGAACCAGTTTAGGCCGACAGGAGCTTCAATTCTACAGAATTTACCAAGATATGATGCGAGCTTCTGTACATTGTTATGGGCCAAACGAGCTTTTTCGTCGACCCGCAACAGGATAGGTGGAAAAACACCCATCGCTTAGCTCAGAGGAGTAGGGGGAGTTCACGGAAACCGCTTATGGAAGGAGATCTTTCTAGTTGTGTACAGGGTATGTCGAAATTAACGGGCGCAACCTTCCAAATCACAACTGATTGCGGGTTCTCGTGAAAGGCCGAGAAGCAAGCAGCTTACGGGAATCGGACTCACCTTTATTGTGCCCCCTCCTGTATGTAAAACTTGCAAAGTTCATGCACACAAAGATAACAAAAAATACACAAAAATAAAAGATGTAATACATTTTAAAACACATATAACTAAACTGTTGGAAATAGAGAACCATACAAAAATGACAGCAAATTGTGATATTATAGTTCAATACTACAAACGGTTAATTGAACGTTCAAGAGGAGGCTCGCCGCCCCCTTACGGCATTTAAATTCTTACAACAAATCTACGTAGCCAGTGGCTCTGAGCTTACAAAAATAGTACAATATATAATTACTCAGTACAATTACCAAGAAAATGACAATTGACGACTGAAGGTCGCTTTTTTCTCACATAAAGAAAGAAGGTTCAATTACTGGAAAGTAAATTGCGTAGAAGGTTTTTTTTACAACACAAAAACTAGTTCTTTTACCTTGACTTTCGGTGAATAGAGTAGCGAGAGAGGCAGGCACAATCTGGGGTGTTTTCAGTTCCGGAAAAGAAGGGTAGACGACGTTCTTCGGCAAACTTTGGACCGAAATATTCGCTGCTACGCCCTTCCTAGTTCGTCACAGCAACGGCATATGTACAAGAACAAGAAATGGGCTCGATAATAATCCACCAAAGGCGATCGGCAAATTCACAATGAATTGCCTTTCAAGGGTTAAAATTCCAACGTGTATCTTTAAATCCGACACTTGTCGATGGTTCCGTTCACCCCACGGTGAAAACATCGTTACGAAATTCGATGGACACCCATCGAAAACCCAAGCCACCCCTGCAGCACTTGATTACGGCGCTTATCGCCAGCGACGGAGTCGAAGGAGATGTTAAGTCCGACTCAGCCGGCGTAGATGTTAAGTCCGACTTGGTCGAAGAACATGTTAAGTCCGACTTGGCCGGAGAAACGCAACGCGAACCTGTATTCGCCAAAAAGATTACACGACATTGCGAAATATGGTGCAATAATTCCAGAACAAATCCTTACACGTGCGACTACCTTGAATAATAACAACACAGAATCCCAAGAATTGTTGTTGTCGGCAAATCCAGCCTACAAAGGGAACTTTTCAAAGGCTTTGCGAAAGTGGCCTCCTATAACTTAATCTTAAAAAAGATAATATAGCGATTGATTTAAAAATGGCAATTAAAATAGAATTTTGATTCCTATGAAGCGGCAATTAAAATACAAGTTTAATTCAGATGAAGTGGCACAATAAAAATGAACATAACAACATCTACTGTGAGAAGAAAACTTATTAATTGATCTCCGAGGATGCAGAGCACCCAAGAGATCCGTTTTTCTAGAAACAGAGTCACCGTTTGCAGTGAGCAAAGAACAAGCGTCACTGAACAACAGAGCAGTATCAAAATGTGCTATGCAGAGATGAATGCCGCAAAATACATTGAAGTACTGCAGAATAAGATGCTGCCTAATGAGGCAGGTTTATTCGGAAGAGAAAAATCTGTTAACCAAAATAACAATGCACTTTCCCGTAGAACAATAACGGTTCCACCTTGATGTAGACAAGTAAAAGCGATAGAATTAATTGCCCAGCACAATCTTCAGACCTTAATCCCATTTAAAACTTGTTACGAAGGATAACTACCATCATTTCGAAGAAAATAGGAGTAAAAAATGTATATAATCCAAGGCGTTATCAATGGTTTTTTCTTGGTTACATCTCCAAGGAAGAATTTCGAAAACTGGTCAATTACATGCCAAATAGTTATCAATTAAAATTTCAGAAACAAAGGCTGGCCGATAAAGTAATTTAATCCTGATTAATCAGTGTGTTTTGTAGTATCGCAAGTTTTAAATTAAATTAGAATAATAAAATGGACACAATTATGAATAAATGTTTCGTTTCAAATTATTTTTCTATACCAAAAGATAATTTGATGTGTTAGCTTTACTATATTGCTGTGTTCGAGGATCTGTGTAGGTATGTAGATCAATTAACTAAAAAAAATTAAAAACATCAATACAAGTTAATACAAATTTTCTCCATTTCCTCCAATGATGCAGGACTTCTTCACATCACTCTAGTTTATGCATTCAAATGTATTGGATTTTCAATGTCTTAAGTGAATTTTTTTTTGTTAGCGCCTTCGAACTGTGTAACCGCGAAATTGGCAACACTGACTATAACAGTACAAAGGATTCG
This sequence comes from Limonius californicus, assembly GCA_014611495.1. NCBI lineage: Eukaryota > Metazoa > Arthropoda > Insecta > Coleoptera > Elateridae > Limonius > Limonius californicus. The sequence continues at coordinate 8,548 of JABXWE010003275.1, read as the reverse complement.
AGGCTACTACGGATGCATAAATGGTATATAAATTTAATACCCGCTCGTAAATGCAGGAACATGAATAAACGACCAGAATTACCGATTGCAGACGAACAGGTGGCAACGTTCCCTAAAGTTTGTAGGGTGCATGTGGATAGGACGAGAGAGACATGAAATTAATGGATATACTTTTTCAGTTCCTTTTCTATGCGCTTTTCTAGTTAAAAATGCAGCCTGGCAAGGGAACGTGAAGGGTACTTAAATTCGAAGAGCTGTACTCGCGAACCGTTAATATCTATCATTTTAAGGTTATTGAAAAACTAGGATGTTTAGGTTGCGCAAGTATAGATATTTTGCGGACGTGACAATGTTTTCATAATTCACTTTAGTTTTAGACACAATAAAAAAGAACTCCGAGCTTCTAAAAGATTGTGTTATGACAAACTTTATTCCATGAAAATTAATTCTAAGCGGAACAACAAGATGCAGCAAAATTGTGTAAGGGATGAGGCAGTTTAGTGTAAAACGAACTGTAGCCAATGTAAAATAGAATGCGTTTAGTGTACGACAAAATTAATTGGTTCATTGGATATTATTCTGTTTTCATGAAAATTAGATTAATATTTACGTTGGTGTTGTATAGATCGAACTTTTAAAAGATAGTAGTTTGAAAAATGTAAATTTACATTAAATTAGGTCTACATATCTTCTTCTTCCGGTGCCTAACCGTTCCGCATGTTGGCGATCATTGCGGCTACCCTTATTTTATCTGCAGCAGCTGTAAATAATTCTGTTGTTGATTTTATTCTTCTTCTTCTTTCTCCGGTATCCTTTATACCCTCACGGGTGTTGGATTTGATTTTATTCCACAGTTTAAATTATTATACAACAATTACAGAATTAAAAATTAAAAGTTGTCATATAAAGTTAAAATATAACACACAAATAATGCGATTTAGAACTAACAAGAAAAACAACTATGGGTTAAACAAAGAATTGTTTGGACGTCCAAACCAAAGAGCTCGCCGCCACTGACTTACGATATTTACTTTAATGAACTGATCTACACAGCCGGTGACGTTCGAGTTGACAAAAATTACAATTATAATCACACTTTACAGTTAACACAGAAAAATGGCAACTGGCGACTGAAAACCGTTTTGCGCTGCATCAAAAAAAGTTCAGCACTTTATTCCAATAAAATAGAACCCGAAACAAGCTTTCACAACACAATCGACAATTTGTCCTACCTTAGCTTTGTTCGAGTAAGGGAGTGGAGAGAGGCACAACTGGAGTATTCCTAGTTCTTCGGGAAGCGGGAAAAATTTGCAGGCACGCCCCTGAAGACTGGATCACGATTGCACCAGCAATTGCCAAGACGTTTCTCGGAAAAACATGAAATTTCGGGCGTTCTTGCTGCCCGGCACGAAATCTTCTTGCCGCACAAACTTCCAAGTTGTGGCACATCCAGAGTGTCACAGCAGGGGGTTCGATATTAATCCGCCGAAGGCTACCAGCAAATTCGCAATGAATTGCCTTCCAAGGGTTAAAATTCCAGCGTGTTTCTTTACATCCGACACTTGTCGATGGTTCTGTTCCCCCACGTTGATAACAGCGATACGAAAATTCACGCGATCAGCACCCATCGAAAACCCATATCGCCCCTGCAGTACTTGTTATCGGCGCTGAGTTGTTTGCATGCAACCGGGTCGAACGAAGATGTTAAATCGACTGAAGAGGAAATGCAATGTCAATATGCAGCAGCAGAAGTATTTCACCATATTATGAAAACGTTGCAATAATTCTAGAATAATTTAACATGTAGGCCTCCCTTCAAAGCCAGGAAATTCCCAGCAAACGTTCACGGTCAAGCGCGTAGATAAAATTTTAATCGGCATTTCTCCATGATAACAACAAAAGTCCACTAAACTGTATTTGGGAAATAGCAATATAGTAATCGGCTACAGAGAGACAATTAAAATAAGATTTGAATTCAGATGAAGCGGCAAAATCAAACGAACATAACAAATTTTGCCCAGAAAACTGTGCTTCTGCACGACAACTGCAGGGTGCATACAGCACCAATCGTTAAAGGAGTAATTGATGAATGCCGCTATGAGGAATCTACCGTACACTCCCAACCTCGCCCCGTGTGACTATTATCTCTTTCCAAAAGTCTAAAAACACTTGAGAGGGTGTCGCTTTTTGTCGAATGAGGACTTGAAAAACTCTGTGGAGTCGTATTTTGCAGAGTTATCATAAGAGTTTTTTACGAAAGCATAGCGTTATTAGAAAAACGTTGGAATAAGCGTGTAAGTAAGCGTTAATGGTTGTTATGTTGAAAAATAAAATTTTGTTTGTTCTCTAACTTGTTTCCTTCGTGCTTAGGTAGATAACATAAAAAACTCTCCTCGGGCTATGACAGCATGTATTAAAATATAAAATCAGCATAAATTACTTTGTTTTAATGATTTTCTTTGTAAAGTTATGGAGTTATTTCTAAACTTTTCTAAACTACTATATAAATACCAAATTACCTGAAATTGGCGCTCTAATAATAATTCATAAAATCCTTATAAAAAATGTTTACCTAACATACCTTAGATGAATAACCTTGAGATAAATACTCAGTGGCTACTTATAAAGTGAGCCACCTATACCACGATATATCAGTTCGTTTAACGCTTTGGAGTTTTGATATCCACATTATTTTGCGAACAAATTAGCACTGAAATGTCTAGTAATTAATTTCCCTAGCCGTAATAGTAGCCTAATGCTATCCCACGTGTGTATTTTGTTACGTTGTGTGGATATTCCCTACAGCTTCCTTGTGGGGCAACCAACACGCATTAGGAATCTTAAGTGACCTTTGAATATAATAGTAACGTAGAACATGCCGTAATTTATATAGAATTTTATTTTAATTGCAGGTAAATGCAATTGGGAAAAGTAATAATAGGTAACTTTTACAAAAATACGGCAAGACAAATGTGGAATATGAAAGTACAAGTTTAATAACAACATCCCTCAAAGAGACATGATCGACACGATGCCAGCATTAATTCGCACTACATAGTACCTGTCATTACCTTGATGTACACGGCATTACTTAGCATTGTTCCAATTTACTTCGGATTAATGTGAATTATATTAAATTCGACGTTAAACTGTAGGTCCCCAGTGTTTCTACCTTGGCGCTGAGGAGAAACACGTTGTAGAGAAGACGCCGATGCCCAGAAGTGGGACAGGAAGGCTGATGACGATATTTAATTTCCGAGTATGATTTTATAACTTCTTATGGTAAAAAATATACACCCTATACAACAAGTTCATATTTTTAATAAAGGTCATCTGCAGAAAGTATTGGTGTTGGACCGGTTTAACACAATTATGGTGCAATATTAGCAAATGCAAATACATGTTTAACTTTATGACAAAGATTTTGATTCTGGTTTTGGGCAGTTTAGAAAATGTAGAATTAGGTTATAAACAGTAAACCAAATATTTTCAAAATATCGAAATATCTTTTAAAATTTCTTCCTTTAAATTTACATTTCTTTACGGGGACATTGAAATTGATTACACTAAACTTCAGTTGTGAGTAGAAGAAGAATATTCGATATTAAAGTGTATCAAATCCCCTAATTCCCCAAATCAGCACATTGCATTTAACTTTGTACAGGGTGGGGCAGCTCAATTATCCCCATACCTTCGAAGTAGTTGACGCAGCCCAACATACATATAGCATGACAACCAAAATTACTTTTTTAACATTTATTTTAATTTATAATATTGCCTACTTGTGACAATACTAAGTCTAGCTGTCAATTTACATACATTTGAAGTACGCAAATAACGTGAAAACAGATTTGTTGCTAATTTTTGGTAAATTGTGCGAAATTGCGGTTGCTGCCCGCAATTTATATGTCGCACGCTATCTAACTACAGAACCACCTTCCGAACAAAATATTTAGATGCCTATAAACGTCCTTGAGAAACAAAAATAAATGATGATGCAAACCCAGAATTACAAACATGAAAACTAAACTAGCTGTGGTAGAGGCAGTAAATGAGAATCCCCGTATAAATCAAAGACATATAAGCAAAAATGTAGTTATTAGTAGAACTTCAGACAAAAGAATTCTAAAAGCAAATATATTTCAACCCTATCACGTTACTCTGGTGCACTAACTGCATGAAAATGACCCTCAAGGAGCCAACAATTCTGTTATTTCTTTCAAAATCAGCTTCTTTTAAACCAATGTTTCTGAAATTGTGTATTGTTTAAAAATAAAGCAAAATTCTCAGACAATGGTGAAGTAAACAGACATACCTCGCACTATTAAGCACAAGAGATATCGCATAACTAGATGTGAGTTAGCCATTTTCAAAAAGGTTTTTTTGTAAACGTTTGCTTTTTTTTATTAGTATAAAACACTGGATAGCACACTAGGGCTGTACACAGTTGTGATGAAATAATTAGTATATATTACCTAAATATCTAATTATTTGCATGAGTTATTTACTGTCTGATAAAAGCACATCTTGCGGTAGTCGAGGTTTTAGTCTAGTTATAACTGTCTTCCTGCCTATGTTGAAGTGAGCTGCGCCAGGGCACTGTCTGATGTTGCGGAAGAATTTCGTTGTGGTAGTATGTATGTAGTCTTGTATAGTTTGAATGTTTAATTCTCGATGTAATTGCTCGTTCCTTATATACCATTCGGCGTTGGTGTGTTTTGCTAGCCGCCCCCCACACAACACTGGCGTACATAATAATTGGTCGTATTATACCTAGATATAACAGTTTACTACACTCGATTTTTAGCGACGATTTTTTATTTAGCATCGGGTATAATATAGCCAATCGCGCATAACACTGGTTAAGTTTAGTATTTATGTGAATGCCCCAGGTGAGTCTACGATCTAAAAGTACACCTAAGTACTTAACCGCACGGTCTTTGGGATCCCACGGTATTGGATGATGGTTGATAATTATAGGTGCTGGATCTTGAGGTCTTCTTAGCGTGAAGATTTTAGTTTGACATTTTGTAGGGTTTAATTTAATATTCCACTGTTTGAACCATTCACAGAGTTGATTTATTGCTGATTGCAGCACTTGCGCTGCTTCCTCTATGCTATAGTGTTGCGTTATAATGGCAGTATCATCAGCATACATGAGAATTATGCTATCCACTGGTGACGGTATATCATTTGTGAATAAATTAAAAAGCGTGGGTCCTAACACAGATCCTTGCGGTACTCCAGTTGTTATCTGTTTGACTTCTGATTTTGACGTATTTATCTTAACTAGTAACTACAAATGTTCTGTTTAACAGAAAAGACTGTACCAAGTTGATCAAGTATGCAGGAAATTTTGCTTTAATCATTTTGTAAATTAGTCCCTTTTGCCATACTTTACCGAACGCCTGCGCCACATCAAGGAACGCAATAGTACTGTGCTGCTTTTTCTCGAAGCCTCCAATAATACATTCCGTTAGTCTAAGTAGTTGGTGAATAGTAGAATATGTGGGCCGGAATCCGAACTGGAAATTCGGAATGATGTTTTGGTGATGGATGTGCTGATTCAGTCTTGCAAGTACTATTTTTTCCAGTACTTTTGTAAAAGTGCATAATAGGCTGATAGGTCTGTAACTGCTGGGATTATTTTGGTCTTTACCTGGCTTGAGGAATACTATTATTTCGGCATGCTTCCATGCTTCCGGAAAATATCCTACAGATATGCATATGTTATATAGTATTGCTAGATAAGCTAACGTTTTAGAAGTTAAGTTTTTCAATAGGATGTTTGTTATTTGGTCATGTCCTGGCGATTTTTTGTTGGGAAGGTATTTAATAATATTCTCAATTTCTGTAGGACTCGTTGGTTGGACTTCAGTGTTATCCACTGGAGGTATATTCCTATCTACATTTTCTTCAATATTTGTTGATCCTTGTATATTGGTGATATCAATGTTATGATTAAAAGCAAATACTTTAATATATTAATACAGGAAACTTGGCCGAAAAACTCGTGACACTGACTGCAGCGATCCGTGCGGCTTGGTGGGCCACTAAGATTTGTATTTGGCAGCTGTCGAAAACATTTGTGGCACATTCAAAGCAAATGCCATTTACTTTCTTATAGCAAAACCCTTATTTAATTAATAATATTTGATAATTATGATATTTTACTTTACTTTGTAAGTTTAATAAGTTTATAACATTTTGTAGGGTTAGGTTTTTAACTATTAAAATGAATTTAATACAGTAATCTGTAAATTTATTATCCAAATTTACTGAAACTTGCCCACCGAACTGCTTATATGACGCCACTATCAATGTCTCGCATTTCATCATGCTAAACTTATATGAGTTTCCTGTTTTAATATATTAAAGTATTTGTTAAAAGGTATTGACGTTTATTTGGGTATCTACGTTTGCATGTGTTATGCTGCGTCTACACCAACCTTTAGTAAAAGTTATATTTTATTTTTTTGCAGTGAATTGAAAACGAAAGAAAAGTACCAGCACCAACAACAGTAGCAGCGATAAGGGCAAGGTAGTACAACCACCCTCTGTTTCAGACACTGCGACTGCGAGATCTTCCTTTATGCTTCAAACCACAGTTCTAGACAGTGAAAGTAAAACTGACGGCGTATATCATGAAGATGGTATTGGAAATACCGTCAGCCTGGCGACCACTATGTAGGTTGATTGAAAAAATCATCTTCTGGAAAATGGCTGGGTACCTTCGAAGAATTACGATGTTGCGGCAGATGCCAAACACCTCAAGAGGAAATTCAATCACCAGTGGCTGGACACATATTCACCATGGTTTAACTTACTCAAGGCGACTCAAAGGTGCTTTCCGTAAATATTGTGTGTTGTTTCCGCCATCAGCCAACATGATGAGAGGTGGTTGGGGTTCTTTCATCATTAGACCTGTCACTAAGTACAAGCACATGCACGATTATTCCAAAGCACATGTACAGACCCAGGGCCATAAAGCTGCAATGGAATCTGCAAAATCGTTCATGGAGGCCGCTCCAGTGAACATCTTACTTCACCAGCCTTTGCAAAAATTAATAGAAAAAAAAACAAAAAGAACTGTCCTCAGTTTTTCCGGCACACATGATTTACCTCTCAGAGGTAATAATCTGGATGAAGACGTACTTATAGACCTATGCCGTCTATGCATCGAAGCAGGTGATTCACAATTAAAACACCATTTTGAGCATGGACCGAAAACTCCTCATAACGATCACCAATCATACAAAATGAAATAATGGTGGCACTACAATCAGGGAACGAATCGTCACAAGGATTAAGGAAGCTTACGCTTACAGCATTCTGGCTGACGAATCAGCGGATATTTCGGGCAAAGAACAACTGGCTATTGGATTATGTTTCTTCGATGAAAAGGCCAACACAATCGAAGAAGAATTTTTAGGCTTTGTAGAGCTTGAAAGGCTTGATGCCAAAAGTACTGCCAAAGCCATTGAAGGGTTTGTGACAAGTTTCAACCTACAACCTGATAAGTGTGTGGGGTTAGGCTTCCATGCATGTTCCACCATGTCTGGGAAAGAAGGGGGTGTGCAAGCGATCTTGAGGCAAAAGTACAATAAAGCCTTGAATTTCCATTACTCATCGCACAAGTTAAACCTTGTCGTGAACGACGGTTTGCCAGAAATTCGAAACTGCGTTGGAACTATCAAGCTTATGCGAACAATCCTAAATTGTGTGAGGCAAGATGGTCAGAGAAGTACAAGAGCATCCGTGTCTTCAAGGATCACTTCGTCGATATTGTTGAAGCATTAGAGACATTAGTTGAAGAGAGTAATGCAGTCACAAGAAAAAAATGCATGCATATCAAATGCATGCAATGGCGTGCAGATCTTCATTTGTGGTGTCAATAGCATTAATTGTGAAGTATTCTTCTATACTGGAACTTGTAGCAAATACACTTCAATTGGAGGCACTTGACATAGTTAAAGGTAACTAACACATTCAAACTATTCTCGTCATGCTAATAGAGCATCGGGAAGGTGTGGAGAACAGTTGACGTTTTGAAAGAAGCAGGCGACATTGCAAAGCTTTTGAATGTTAATATAACCGCCACTCGCGTTGCTGGCCGACAAATGCATAGAAGCAACCCTCCAGCCAGAAATACATCCGAATTTTGGAAAAGGTCTCTAATAATTCCATCATTTCATCTTTAGTAGTCATATTTTCTGCAGACAAATCGCCAGCATTTTCACTGACACATTTCCATTCGAGTTTCATTGGATGTTTCATTGGAGAAATGGAATGAAAGTACTTTTTCTTGTGCAACTTTTTACAATTTGGAAGGAAAAGGGGAATTGTGGTTCGAAATGTGGAATGAGAGAAAAGAAGCGCCACATATCATATTATCGAGGTTTTAAAAAGAGCGAATTGTTGTTTCCAACCATTAGAAAGGCGCTACTGATTTTGCTTTTACAGCCTTGCACAACAAGCACTATAGAGCGTTCATTCAGCTCCCTTCCCCGAATTGAAACATGGCTTAGAAGCATTACTTGTGAAAATA
>JABXWE010003274.1:0-69263 GCA_014611495.1 Limonius californicus | reverse complement strand
ACTTTACTCCCGTAGTGTGTACAACATTTTTTCTACTGCCGCTACTTACCTCCTTATACTGGTTTTCCATTGCGGCAGTAGAAAAAATAATTTTTTCTACTGCCGCAATAGAGAACCAGTTGCAAGTACGAGTCTAACAGGTCGGAAAATGCCAAAAAAATTGACCTCGCCGGGAAAGTGATTAAATTCAGCCAATAAGCAAGCCTTATTTTACTTTCCGCGTCTAGACACTAAATGTTTTCCGCGATCTGATTCGCTGTTTCATAAATTGCCAAACAAATTTAAGCAATCTCCATGGTTACATGTTCTCTGCCCTGTTTATTGACAAACGTCAAATTTCTTCCTAAAGAAATATTATGTTCCCTGTCAACAACCATTGCAAGGCAAATAAGGAGGTAAGTAGCGGCAGTAGAAAAAATGTTGTAGACACTACGGGAGTAAAGTGATTTGCAGTCTCGGCGTGGTTGTGGTCTCGGCTTCGCCTCGACCACAATTGCCACACTTCGCCTGCAAACTATCACTTTCCTCCCTAAGGATGTAAATAACTATTTAAACGAATACTTACTTGCATATAAAGTTATAAATTCTCTGTGAGGATAGTTTCACCAATTTCTTTTCCTAATTGATGTGTAAAATAATATCAATAGAAGTTGATACTTTTTAGGAGATTAGGGAATAATTAATACAATAAAATAGGTACAATACATTTGAGAGTGGCTTTTACATAGTTTTACTGAATTGAGATGTAAAATATGTGACTTGTATTGATAATTAATCTCAACCTTGTAAGTTGTACATCCGCCCCAGTTCAAAGTCTCAAGTGTTTATTATCATCAAGTACTTTATAGACCAAAAGTTTCTTAAATTTTGGCTCTCTGTTTATGAGATTCAAGACGTTAGGTAAGGCATGTTTTCTGGCAGTCAGATCTTCGCAACTGGTGCTTGTTTGAATCTAAATCGAAGTTTCTTAAGAGGAAAAGTATTTTGCAAACAAGCTTAATTGATATCGAATGAAACTTCCTCTGTTTCTACAACAGAAATTGCTCCGATTCTGAATCAGACATATACTATACAGTAATATTTGGGTTAAATCTACACTGATTTGATACTTAACAAATATACACGAATTTATACCTAACATGATGGACATAAATCTAACTTGTATTAGCACGGGGGCTGAGAAACAAAACAGTTGAAACAAGTGGAAGGGATACGAAATTAATGCATAAGTTATACTAACTAATTTCCTTAAAAGAATATAAAATTAATACAATATTATATGAATGAAGCTAATACTCTTTTCCTATAGCCATTGTATGTTTTAAATTTTCTTCATCATGCTTTGTATTTTGAACAATAAAACTTGTACTGCAAACAAAACTGAATTTGATTATAAATAAAAATTATAGAAACTACATTTATATTTCAAAATACCAGGCTAGAGAATTATTTCTGCACCAAGGTTTTTTGAATGACAAAAACCTAAGGAGATATGCATAAAAACTACTGCAGCATGACACTTGATCGCTAGACATGAGTCTGGAGGACATAAGAAAAACCTTATTTGTTCTACAAGGAGAGATGACATCATTTGTGTGGATGGGGAATGGTGACCTCTTCACTGTCTTAAAACAGGTATATTGCACAAGTATTTAACTAACCATGGTTTTAAAAATGTTGTTGCAGAGGCTATTGTTATGTAATTTTGTTGTGTGTAAATATTCTACAAAATATACAAAAATAAGAAAGTGACCAAGTAGAACAAGTAACAAAGTTTTTTCAAGGGAAAGTGAACTTAAACAAAATATACGTATAGCTTTAATTATAGTATAAACATCTATTAATTTTAGCAAATCGACTTAAAAACATGGTAAGCAGGTAAAATAGGGAAGTAATCAGCAACACCCCATATTCAGTTAGTAGTAGTAGTAGTAGTAGTTATTTAGTTATATCACGGAATGACAACTTAATCATCCTAAATGTGAAAATGTAAGATACACACTTAAATATAAAATATTATATCGAAGGACACCTGACAGTGCCAACGAGCTCTTACAAATAGATGTTGCAAAAATTATAATTTACCTTCAGGATCCAACAATCTGGTAACACCATACTCGCGTTCAGCAATGTAGAAGGCAGTTTCAATTCTTTCCCGGACATGTTGAACTTTAGCAGAACGCCAATCAATAAGATCAGGCCTGTTTCGATGGATAATAGCACTGAATGCAAGACCATCTCTCCAAGAGCTGGTGAAATCAGATATACGAACGCCAGGGTACTTATGGGTGGTGCGTTTAGCCCATCGCAGAAGGTAGTCCTTCGCAGAGATGTTAGATTCTTGACCAACAACAATGTCTGATATCTGGAACAAAAAAGATATATCTCAATTTAACTGAATTATTTACATTTATAGTAGTCATAGAATTTACAGTAAAGTTTGACTTCTTAGCTATAAAATAACTAATAGATAATATAAAACTGCGATACTTTGTAAAAAAGATTTCGTTTTTTGTCGTCTTTAAAGACAATTCAACAATTAGTTAATTTATTTAGCGATAACGTTTTGGTTCATGGTTGGAGTCTTTATACGATCTACAAAAATGATAAAGTTTTTGCAGAACAAACTTCAAAAATTTAATTATATTTATTTTAAAATATGTGATACTGATAATAAATTAATATTTTGTTACAAGGTTGGTATAAAAATATAAAATAATATCACTTGCACCTTTTTAAAATAGTTTTAAAATTTAGTCTTTTTGACATTTGAACCGCAAAAAATATGTTTTTAATTATAATCACCTTATAATGGCTCTAACTCTAAACGTTAACAATAAATAACTGCGCTAATAAAGTAATTCACTTCCAAAGCCAATACAAAATTGGATTGCGTATGAAATAACTGTTGGATAAAAAACTTAATAATGATAATAAATAAAATATTATTATAGTATTTTCCAATATGGATTCCCGGTCCAACATAGGCAACCCACGTTACAGTGGCTACATTTATTTCTGATAGATTATTGTATACCTAATTCAAGATTTCTTTGGGTCTACGTCTTGTGTTTGCACGTGTAAATAAAGCCTTAGTAACACCTTTTGAATTGAGGTGATATTTTATGACAAAACGCCTTGCTGTAAGTGTTATTTATGTAATTTTACAGCAATAATACCAATCACAAACCTCATCAACTATGCTTTCAGCCAGTTTAAATGAAAAAAAATGTAAATAATTAAAAATATACAACCTACTAAAAACAAATCCCAGCTAATCGAAACACAAAATAATCGTCTACAGTTTATATGTAAAAAAGTCGTAATAGATACATACTAACATAATATATACTAAAGAGGGGTTAAAAATGTGTTTGAACATTTACACCACTCTAAATTAAACCAAATGCAGTCAATCTTTCCTAAAAATTAACGGCCAACATACAGAATCACGTACGTGATATAAGGATGAACAATCAAGTGAATTCACATACATCACGTTATTTTAACTGCTGGCACTGAATTATGTCATAAAAATTTGCAAGCGTAACAAATTAGGACACTTGTTTGAGGTACGAGAACAAAGGCTGTTTAATTTGTCCTCATTAAAATACTAAAATACCGAATATTTTAGTAAAGCAACTTTTAGTGAACAACACAACACAATAAAGAATTTAGGTTTCACTTACATTTACAATAGGAATTAATTTAGGGGAAAGTGCTCTTACACCACACAATGGGTAAGCTTCGGAAACTTAAACATTATATTGTATATTTTTTGTCATTATAATCCATTCTTAGATTGTATTCCTATAACTTTTAATATATAAAATAAAAATGTATGTGCATCTAAAATTTCACACGAGGGTATTAAAATTCGAACCCACGCTCTCCAATGCATACCAGAGGATCTCAATAAAAAATTTACGATTTAAATTTTATTTGGGAGTTAGCGTAATATCCACAACATAATTTTATTTGTTTAGAATGGCAATTTTAGCACAAGCACATAGTTCATGTGACAATCATTCGTGCTCTCTGACAGCCGAAGAACTTGTGCCTTTTTGTTTCAGTTCATCGAAGCATCCAACCTTAAACTTCATACTTGACTACGGTTAAATGAGGTTCAAATGAGGTTTAGACACTTGAGTAGTGAACAATTCTAAATTGTACAACTTATCGACAATCTTAACACATCAACTTTGGCTAATGTTTAATTTATTCAAACTTTCACTTTCTAAATTCAATGCTTGATTAAAAAGTAAACAAAAATGTAAATATTGGATGTTATGCGTATACAATAGAATTAAGATCGTTTGTATTTAAATATAACTTAGTGAACTCATCCATTCACATGGAATTTTTTAAGATTATTGAATTTATTTAATGCGGTATATTTATTGATCTTCCGTTGATACATTTAAGAAGATACGGTTAATTGAAGATTTGTTTTGCATTTAAAGGCCTTGGAGGTGTCTAAATTAAACCGGAATAGATCATCGATGTTTCGATAGCGTTGTCATACGTATTTGAATTAATAAATGGCATTTATAGAATTGTAGCTAATAATGCCCCGTTTATATATCTACGACGCAACTTCAATGAGTGTTCAAATTTAAACAGCAATGATTAAATTAAAACCCTACCTGAAAACAATTTCAAAAGTTAAATTAAGTTAAGATTGGTCGTGACTCTTGTACAGCTACAGAAGACATAATAAAAAAAACAAGTTAAAATATCGTAAGGTGAGTACCAAGTAGATTTTGCACTTGTTGCCCAAGAACTCACGTTACAAATCGCTTAAAAATTTACAAATTAATGTCTGAAGTGTTGAAGACATAGTAAAAACAAGCTACAGTTGAAGCGTTCACAAATCGCTTCTTCTTTACTGCAGCGATATGAGAGAGAATGCGATGAATTTTTGGATGCAATTGTGAGAAGAGATGAAACCTGAATACATTATTTTACTTCTGAATCAAAATGTGCAAGCATGCAGTGGTGTCGCACCTCGTCTGCAACGCCAAAGATAGTAAAAACTGTGTTGTAAGCTGGTAGTGGATGGCAACTATTTTTTGGGGATTCTCAAGGAGTGGGTGCTCTTTGTTGATTTCCTTACAGAACGTAGTACAATTAATGCAGACTATTATTCGATACTTTTGCGTGATAAATTTAAGCATGCCATCAGGATCAAATGGAAGAGAAGACAAAGTTGTGTTTGCTTTCTACAAGACAATGCCCGTCCTCATACCGCTGCAAAACAATTGAAACCATAAACAAACTTAAGTGAGACTTTCTTCCGCATGCAGCATATAGTCCTGATCTTGCTCCTTCCTATTTTTACTTCTGTGGCCTACTAAGAGCTTTTTTTTAGCTGGGAAATGATTTCAGTGAAATAAAAACGTTCTCGAATCTGTTCAAGAGTGGATACACATGCAACTCGAAGACTTCTTCCAGCAAAGTATTAGAAAACATCCAGAACAGTGGCGCATGTGCATGACTACGCAGGGGGACTACATCAAACAACAATGTAGTTTTCATCGTTGTAATATTCTACACTTTTTTATAAATTTGAAGACTCATAATATTAACATTTATGTAGCCGCATAATTTCTTTAATTTCAATTTCTTGTTGCTTAAATAAAGTGAGGTTATGTGAGCTTTGACGAGCAGTTTTTGAACGGCTTAAGTTCCTTCTACACGTATAGATGCGTTAGTAATTTACGAATATATCAATTATATAACAGTAAATTAAAAGTATAAGTCTAATATTTTCATATTGTTATAGTTCTTACGATGAGCATTTTTCAGTTTCGGATTAGCGCGTTATTTGCATACCGCAAACTGAATGCATTTCTGTCTTTGTTAGTTGTTCGTGGATTCATATTTCCCACAAAGACGTATGTGGTAGTGACATCTGAAAACGAAACAACACCAACACTGTACGTGTGGCGTGTTCTGTCGACTGACACGTTTAGTAGAAAGAAACAGAGATACTTGAAGAATGTCGCGCTATGCATCCAAACGTCACTACTTAAATCTGTTGCCAGCAGTATTTAAAATGTTTTGGAGGTTTATATGGCAATATTTTATTTTCTAAAGTTACCTAAGAATTTTTATTTACAATGTTGTTTATTGCTGAAATTTATTTTATACACTTTGGGAACCTTTGTTTTTGCCGGGAAATAGTTCTGTAGATATCCCGGTTTGTTTCGGTTTGTAGAAATTGTTATTAAGAGGTTGAAGATAAGTTAATAGCATTTTTGTTATACGGCCATTAAAAGGTAATTACAGTTACTGGAATGTATTCTTGAAAATGGTAAATGGTAAAACAAGCGTAAACAGTATGAGTAAAATAACAAAATCAATTTTCAACGTACATTCTGTACACTACATCTCTAACTGTCATTCTTAATGTTTCGGGCATATCTTCAGTTTTTAGCTTTTATCTGCAGCTGTGCACTATTTTATTAATGGAAGGTTGTCTTTCATGTGCCGCACGATTTTCCGCATGGTGGGTAAACTTAATTTTAAAGCATATGCAACTCGTTCCCGAACCGCTACAACGTCGCGTAATGGGCCAAAATTGTCTTTTTCGCACGTAAAATAATCGAATAGATTTAACACAAACTGTTGACACTGCGCATTCAAAAAATTTCCGGACATTTCTAACAGGGTTTTCTTTTTACAATAGCTAAACACAAACTAACATCCAATGTTGAATTGGCTCAGTACAATCGTGTTTTCAAGAATACATTCCAGTAACTGTAATTACCTTTTAATGGCTGTATAACAAAAATGCTATAACTTATCTTCATCCTCTTAATACCAATTTCCACAAACCCAAACAAACCGAAATATCTACAGAACTATTTCCCAACAAAAACAAAGATTCCCAAAGTGTATAAAATAAATTTCAGCAATAAACAACAAGGTAACTTTGAAAAATAAAATATTAACATATAAACCTCCAAAACATTTTAAATACTGCTGGAAACAGATTTAAGTAGTGGCATTTGGATGCAAAAGCGCAACATTCTGCAAGTATCTCAGTTTCTTTCTACTAAACGTGTCAGCCGACAGAATACGTCTCACGTACAGTGTTGGTGTTGTTTCGTTCGTAGATGTCACTACGACATACATCTTTGTCGGAAATATGAATCCGCGAGCAACTAACAAAGACAGAAATGCGTTCAGTTTGTGGCATGCAAATAAAGCGCTACTCCGAAACTGAAAATGCTCATCGTAAGAACTATTGATTATACCAGTCGATTTCTAATAAAATGATTCTACACTAATTGTATTAAATGCAACTGTATGACTTAAAATTAAAGAAGTACAATCAAGTGAAATCGATACAACTATACTATAATTTCATTTCTAATTTATTTTGCCAGTTCCAGATTTCAGTCAAACTATTCATACTTTCGAATCTACATATTTAGATAAAAATAAAGAAGTTGCTTTTGCATGGTCAATGAACTACTAAGAAAATAACTCGTAAAAGAGTATCTTACACTCTTGAGACATACTCCACTTCAACACTTCATTAAAATTCCGCACTACTAAGTACCTACATCTTCAAGTGCTGTAATACATTGCCCCTTTCTGTAATTTCTAATTACTTTTTTCCGAAGCAATGATACACGCCAGAACCCCATTAAGAAGTCGAGCAATCAGAAATTACCCTCAAGATGAAAGGTTTCTTACATCTAAATGATGCTCCTACACTTGAGATCCAAAAAGTGCAAAATGAAGTAATAAGAGCATTCACCGTTACGAACCAGACAACTTGAAAATTGATAGCAGGAAGCGAGTGTAGAATTTGCATTCTGCTAGGTGATCTTTTTCTTTTATGTGATGTAATTGTCACGATAAAAAGCACACGCAGAGAAAGGTTACAATGTAAGACACACTGTGTAACTTTGAAATTTATTTCATTTCATCCCACTAAAACGGGCGGATACGTTATTTCAGGGCAACCCACGAAGATGTTCCGTTACTATGAAACAACATAATTTTGACATAAAAAATCTACTTGGCTATTTAATCAACAACAAAGCGTAGTGCAGTATCCATCAAACATTTATCGTGAGTAACTGACCAGAAACAGAGTACATAATAACAGGCTTAAATTATGAACAAAAAAATCGCGAAATCCAAAGTTACAGACTGTAAAAACAGGGATTGGAGATTCAACGATGCATTTCCAAATAAATGCTGCTGATTAATTATGTAATCGTAAAAAGCAGAAGAGCTCGAATATAGCATTCATTAAAACACTTCTTATCGGTTTTTGCGTATCGTGTCTCGTGCTTGGCTAAGTAACGTTTTAATTATTATAACGGGTAAGCGTAACAACACGTTAACATTTAGTTTCCACAACAAAAAACTTGAAATAAATAAGAAAAATATTCATGGTGTAATGCAACACGAATGATTTTCTAACTAACTAATTAAGTTAGTATTATTTAAATGAGATAAATTGATGTCAGTAAATCTAAGCAATGACGAATATTTAATTCTTTGTTATTTTAAAGTAACATCTATTCAATCAAATTAAAGATTTAGAAAAGCAACGTGAGTTGTAGATACAAATAACAAGGCAAAAATCCACCGTCAATGAATATGATTAAAATGCAGTTGTTCATTTGATAATTTTTAAAAACTATTTTAATAAGTTAATAATAATATTTTCTCTAATCGCGATCTAACAAATCAACGCCTTGCTTGTTATGCAATATATATCTTAGGCAGCAATAAACTTACTGAAATTGTAATAAGAAGAAAAATATCCCATCATAAAATAAATCACTTAGGATCTCTGACAATATCAAACATTAATAATCACTAATTAATATTAGATCTGGAAACAAAACTTAATTCGGGGTAAGTATTTATTACATTTCAATTATTAATTGGGATCGCCGACAAATCAAAATTTAGTCACTAGTAACTAACATTCGATTTGCAAGGAAGACTCTTACTGTGTTATAAGTATTTAATATATTTCCATGATTAATTAAGATCTTAAGACAAATCACAAATTCATTACCACTAATTACCATTTAGATCTCGAAGGAAGACTCCTACTTTGCGGTAAGCATTAAATATATTTCCATAAGTAATTAGGATCTCAGGCAAATCATAATTATTCACCACTAATTAACATTAGGTCTGTAAGGAAGATTCCTACTTTGTGGTAAGTATTAAATGCATTTCCATGATTAATTAGGATGTCAGATAAATCAAAAACTATTCACCACTAATTAACATTAAATCTCTAGGAAAGACTCCTATTTTGTGGTAAATATTTAATATGTTTCCATGATCAATTAGGATCTCAGACAAATCAAAAATTAATCACCACTTATCGGCATTAGATATGTAAGGATGATTCCTATTTTGTGTTAAGTACTAATACATTTCAATGATTAATTAGGATCTCAGACAAATCAAAAATTAATGACCGCTTATCGGCATTAGATCTGTAAAGAAGATTCCTACTTTATGGTCAGTATTTAATATATTTCCATAAATAATTAAGATCTAAGACAAATCAAAACTAATCACCACTTATCGACATTAGATATACCTATAAGGAAGATTCCTACTTTGTGGTAAGTATTTAATATATTTCCATGATTAACTATGACCTCAGGCAAATAAAAAATTAATCGCCACACTTTTCGTGATTAGATCTGTAAGGAAGAATCCTACATTGTGGTGCATATTAAATACATTTCCATGATTAATTAAAATTAATCACCACTAATTAAC
Source organism: Limonius californicus (assembly GCA_014611495.1). NCBI lineage: Eukaryota > Metazoa > Arthropoda > Insecta > Coleoptera > Elateridae > Limonius > Limonius californicus. Next base: position 59,486 of record JABXWE010003274.1, on the reverse strand, counting down.
ATTAGATTTGTAAGGAAGACTCTTACTTTGTGGTAAGTATTAAATATATTTCCATGATTAATTAGGACCCGAGAAAAAACAAAAATTAATCACCACTTATCGTGATTAGATCTGTAAGGAAGACTCTTACTTTGTGGTAAGTGTTAAATATATTTCCATGATTATTATTTGCCGTAAAACCAAAAACTAATTACCATAAAAAAATTTAAATCTTTAAAGAACTCTTATGTTGTGACAAGTATCAAATATATTTCCATGATAAAAACACCACAATAAAAATAAAACTATTATGTGTCGTTAATAAATCTTACAACAAATACAGCCAACATGAAAAACGAAACCAACCAAGCGCAATTGCCAAGGGCGATATCCGTACGGTCAAAGCAGCGCTTCAATTGCCAACAAAAAATATATGGCTTGGTGGATCTATTAATCTATTTAGTTTCACATCAGTGGACTTGATTTTGTTGCAAAAACCTTTTGTGTAAGTTATTGCGACCAGAACAAAATGCTACAAACGAAAATTCAAAGTAGTCTCTTATCTATTCCAATTTAAATATTTGATATGTGACGTTTAGGTTTATATACTCTATTTTAAGCGGTCATATATCTTCAGAGTTATCCAAACACAAGAACAAATTGATTGTACAATGAATATACAAATTTCTGTAGAAATCAAGAAGAAAGGTTAAATTCATGTTGCTCATGTATCTCAGAAGCTACACGCCATGTTTGTTTCTATTAGATATCCATTTTCCCAGGTATATTGCAGATAATGGAAAAAAATCACCTCTACACAAAAGAACATTTTTAGAAAGTTGTAATTAAAAATTAATTAAGCTACTACTTTTTTTTCTGTTACACACTCTGTTATATAGTTTTGGATTAAAAGTTTTTGAAACTGCTAACGCTTTAGGCATCTCATATTAAGATGCATTCCATGCATTAACTGAAGAATTAGGTATAATTAAGCTAATGATTAAACAAAAAAAATCTAATTCAAATTTCTAAAGATTATTTGGACTATTTTAAAAAGAATATAGTGGCATAGTTTGTGCATCACAGATGAAACTTAGATCCATCACTATATACCCTAAACAAAACAACAACCAAAACAATGGAAGCGATTCTCAGCCACTAGAGAAGGATATCTTCCAAAGAGCTCAACAATATCGAGGCAAGACTATGGCTTTGGACAAACATATACGTGAGAAGACAAGCTTTAGCCAAGACTGAAGACATTTTCCAACATGCGCCCATACAAGTGTTGTTTCCATTGCAAAACTATAGCAATGAAAGTACGAATTTATTGTCACATCCAACTTATTCATCATCCATGGTTGAAAATGAAGGGGGTAAAGAAGCAATTAAAGAATATTTCCAAGATTTAAGAAATCGGAATTTCGTGTTAGTATACCGGCTTTAAGCGTCGTTGGTCTAACTGCATTGTCATTAAGGCAAGTTATATTCAAATTCAAAAATAATTTAAAAGATATAAGCGAGGATATTTCAAATGACCTTCGTAATTACCTTTTAAAATAGCATGTCAATTTTTTTAATGATACTAGTTGCACGAAAATCATGGAAAGTTTCTAGTTGCCCTAAACTGGACAAACTGCAACATTTTTCTCCAAACCCCAAGTCACACTCAGTTACCCCTTTTAAGTAGAAACAACTTGCAATTACAAGACACTGGAAACAGATAAATGCTTTATATAAATAGTGCTTTCTCCGTAAGTAATACGATATAAACTATACATATGTTTAACTTTCACTCCTTAAAGTATATTCCTATGATTAGACAGTAAAAGTGCATTTAATTTGCTAATCGAAAATGTATCAATCAAGCTTTCCCTACAATTGCAACAGTTTTGGTAAAAACCGTTATTGAAAATACTAATTACATTATAATAGTTATTAAGTCTGAACTACACCCAGTAATAATTGGTAATATTTTTTACATATGAAATACGAAGTTCTTACTTTTATACTACTTTTCTTATATTTCTTTGTAAGCTAAATAAACACTATTGATTAATCTAACATACACTATACAAAGGCTACCTGCAGAAGGTATTCAAAGACATATCACTCACATTGCGTCATATCTAATTTGTATTCACGCGTCCGCTCGCAAATACAGTTAAAACACAAATAAGGAAGCAAGGCACATAATCCATCTCTTCAAACGCATACAAAGAAAATTCTTGACATTATCTAGGTAGTTTTCAAACAAAACTTGACGAGCTATCACAACTTATGTTCTATAACTTTAAATTAACCGAATTTAGAAATTAAATACTGCCCTTGTCATGGCCCGTATGTGTTGTTTTTATAGAAATTAGTTTTGGAACTGAGATGGGTATAAAATTCCAAAATGGGAAGAATTTTTATTGGCATGTTCACAACAGTGGACAATTTTGGGATGAAGTAGGAGTCAGCCGAGGCAAATAAATATTTGCATGAAAAGTAATCTAGGATAGGTAGGCAGAACTATGTCAATGTCAAATTCTTCAATAATAATGCCAGCAATCACCATTAACGTTGACTACAACCATATGTTCTTTTTTCTGTGAAAGAATAGTAAACAGATATTGGTGTGGGAGTCTCAGGTAGTCTGGTATTTATGCAAAAAGTAAAGATATTGCACACTTATTAAAATAGTTTTCTCAAATAACGTTTTCAATTAGTTTGTTGAAGTTTTTTTCAAAACCGAAGAATTCGGAAATGGTACTACCGCATCTGCTGCACATGTATGATACACAAGAAGTGAATTTACTTACAGTTAACCTTTCACCTTTAACACAACTAACGTGATGTAGCACTTCGGAATGGAATTTCGAACTTCTAAGACGTGTAGGTTAACCACCATATTATATAGAAACTAACAAGCTACGACCTGGAGAATTAAAAATAATACATCTTAAAATATGTGTATGTTTTACACCTACCAGCGAATAATTATAACTATAATTATTTCTAACCTTATAACATTTTCGTTTTTCATTACTCTAGTAATTTCAACATATTCTTGGCTGTACATGTGCTTGAAAATGGCTTCCCAAATTAAGATTCTTTTTAAGGTAAGTACTGAAATGTGTCGAGTATCACGTATCTCAAATGATTCATCCATTCAAATTATCCCATTAATTAGACTTAATTTACACCTAGATGTTGTACATTTAAAATTGCGTCAATACTTGACCCACCGTTAACGTGTAATAAAAGTTTCTGAGTATCTATTAACTCTATGTATGAAGATAGAGATGGTAGGAATCAAGACATTTTGCACCACATAAGGTAGATTATAAATAATTTGCACATGTTATGTGCAATTTATAAGAGTTTAAAATAACCATCGCTTCCGTCCGCAAATGTTTGCAATAGCAAGTGTATAAAAAAAGTATGCAACGGGAAATACAAAAAAGCTTTTAACAACTTCTTCAACCTAATACGGGTAATTAAAGTTACATTCAGGAAATGCTAAAAGCGAAACTATTTAAAGTGAGTATGTAAACTTAACGTAGTTCTGGAATATTAAATACTTAAATTATCTAAAACACAACGAACAGATGTGTTCATTAATTACCTTAACCGGAATCCATATAAAAGTAAATTAGCGCCTTGTAAACTCTTAAGATACGAAATAATCATCAAAACTGTTGATTGAACTACAAAAATGTGAGGCATAAAATTGAACACGTTCGCCCTTAATTAGGATTGCCAACTGTATTTTTTTGACGTAAATAGAGACTCCGATTTTTACACATTTATTTTCGATATTCAGATTGACTAATTATTTATCTGGGTCGTCTAATTATTTATTTGGGGCGTTTAATTATTTCTCCGGGTCGTTTAATTATTTCTCCGGGTCGTTTAATTATTTCCCCGGGTTGTATAATTATATCTTCGAGTTAACTAAGTTATTCTCCGTGTCGTCTATCTCTCCCACTATCTAACTATTTCTTACGATAGACTAATTATTTCTCCGGGTCGTTTAATTATTTTTCCGGGTTGTGTAATTATATCTTCGCGTTAACTAAATTATTCTCCGTGTCGTCTACTTCTCCCACAATCTAACTATTTCTCCCGATCGACCAATTATTTCTCCGGGTTGTATATTTATATCTTCGTGTTAACTAAATTATTCTCCGTGTCGTCTATTTCTCCCACAATCTAACTATTTCTCCCGATCGACTAATTATTTCTCTGGGTCGTTTATTTCTCTCGATATCAGAATATTTCTCCCGGTAGTCTAATTATTTCTCACGATCGTCTAATTATTTCTCCGAGTCGTATAATTATTTCTAAGAGAGTGAGTGAGTTATTAATTGTTAATATTTTCACAAAACAAAACTTGTAATAATAGTGCATGCCAATATATGACGATTATTTGGCATTTAATTATTAATTATTATTCTCATTGTTTCTATCTTACGTACAAATAAAAATGCGTATTAAGCAAAGTAATGGTATATTCTTTCAACATTATTTTTTTCGTGCGTAGTGAGGAGAATATGTTAGGATGAGGGGAACTTTATAGTTGGCAACACATAAATAATCCTAAACAACTATTGTTATCAAAGCACCTTTAATTGGATGTTCCCGCAAATTTCTAAAACTTTAAAGTTGGTTGTTTGAACTATAAATAAAGGTATTTAAATTTATTTTGTGGCGCTTAGAAGATTCATTTTCTTACTATAAGTCTACTTACGAATTCAAAAGCTATATACAACAGGTGGATAGAAATATTAGCATGTAATAAATGTTGCTATTAACATAATGATCCTGACATGAACTTCTTGTTTATATATGTTGTCGGAAATAGAAAAGCAATAAAGAAGACTTTAATGGTAATAGTCGTAGCTAACCTTAACTCTTTTGCGTTCCACGGATCTAGTGCCCTCGGCAACTTCCGCTTTACTTTTAAGGCTTCGGGTTTCTGCCCTATTGGTTAACTCCTCAGGGTAGCTTTGCTCTTCGCCCCGTGTTAAAGTTGTAACTTTTCGCACAATTCTTGTTGTAATTCTGCGTGTGCCATCTTCGGCTTTTCGAGTGGTTTTTGTGGACTCGATTGAACTGCCCAATACTTCGGTGGATAGACGTTTTTGGGTGTGAATCGCTTGTAAATGTTGCACTTCATTGGGATTAAATAGATTTGTAACAATCGGAGGTCCCAAAACAGGGGGTGCCTTATCCGTGGTTGCTTGCATAAATAGGCGCTTTGAGCTACTAGTGGTATTGTCTTTAACGAAACGATACATCGACATTTTCAATAATTTTACTGGAAACTTTTTAGCGTAAACATAGGATTTTTTTTAAATTAATATATTATTAATTCACGGGTATATTACTGTAAAACTTAACGAAACAACAACACACAGGCAACAAAACTTTAATTAATTAACGACAGGTAACAAAAAAGTATTTCCAAAAATTAAAGCACATCACAAAAATCACTATGGCAACGCCGACCAAATTTATGAGAACTTCATTACGTTTTTAATTGCGAAAGAACTGATATGAAACGAACACGGGCGCAGTGTTGACATAACCTGAACGCGCGCAGGAGTTACGTCAGGTGAAGACTAGACCGTACTGCTGCTGGTGGGCCACAAGGTGTAGCCTTGTGCCGGTACCGTGTAGGCACCAGGGCCGTAAGGGGGCGTTTGCATGGCCCTATGGGGACAATTCTGGGGCTCCATATTAATTTTTAATTAGGTATGCGTATCGTTGCCTCGCACGAATTACAAATGCAAGCTCACGCTTCTCATATATGGAACAGCAAGCTTTATTAAAATAGTGAGCATTTGAAAACTGCCAAACAACTAAATAAATAATAAATACAGAAAATGTTTAATACAAATTTGACTGTAAATTGATACAATTAATTCAGTTAGTTTAAATTAAGAAAACAATAAACTAACAGAATGGCTAGTAAACAACTGGCACAATTACATATTAGATTTACATTGCATCCGATATGAAACACTAATTACTTTGGTAAATTGTACAACATTTTTATTTAAATCAATTTTATTTCATGTTTTATTCCATTTTTTTAATTCCTCAGCCTTACTTAATTCGTTCAGATAGTCCTACACGCAAAACTGGTGAAGTTCAGAACTGCAGATTGTGTTGGCTCTCCTCTATTAATGCTTGTTCTATTTGTTGGATGTTAACGTCATTTAGCCTCTTGTACAAAACGAATAAGAATGTAGTGATGTTAGATATTTTTGATACTATAAAGTGTTAGACATTTTCGGTAATAAAATATATAGATAGCAACTCATTAAAAAGCAACGTCTGGCAGAAAAGTGTGAATGACAAAGAGGCTTTAAGGTGAATATTCTTTGAAAGCCTATTAAACGGAGAAATGTATTTGGATATTTTACGAAACTACTTTGTTCCTGCACCTAACAGATTTAATTTCAAATATTGATGATCCTAACATGATTCACAACACTTTATTGTTTCAACAACATGTAACACCATCACTTTATCCGTATTCATATGATACTGTATAACCGATAGATTGGTAGACTAAGATTAACAGTTTATCCAGCATGGTCGGATGTGCAGATTTTCAACTAACCAGCTAAAAATGTTGTCTGTTCACACAACACAATGGCAGAATTGTGGATTACTGTTCTACAACCTCAAATAATTGAATTTTACGATCAGGATCAACTGCAGAAAGCTCGCCATTTGATTCAATTCTGTATTTATGATAATTTTCATTTGTAAAACCTTAGAACCAAGGTTTGACCGATCTGATTGTCTGAAAAACCGCCTCGGGTAGTTTTATAAGAATGATGGTGCATATTGTATAACATTTACTCATAAATCTTGTTAGATTTAAGGACGACCACTTTTAGTGCAATCTCTAGGAACATCAAATTTTTGCTGGATTTTGTCAGCTGTTAAGATTACAATGGATGTGTAATGTGGATAATACTTAATAAATAATGTATAGGTTTCCTTATTTATCCAGCTTCCATCCCCAAATGCAATCGTCATTCAAATTTCAATTCTTTAAGGCTCACACAATGAACCATTACAGTAAATTGTGACAGAACAATATATAAGTAAATGGAGTTTTTACTATCCAGATTGCATTTACATCAGGGTAATGTAATTTAAACAAAGACTAATAAGCTAAATCAGTTTTTAGTGCTACGTCTTTTAAGGCAGAATATTACAAAAATCTTGTTACGAGTCAAATAAACAAAAATATTACGATCATTCAGGTAATCCCAAAGACTACCAAAAAAATGAATCAGCTCTTAAAAATGTAACTCAAGATTCATTGATTAAGGTTTTAGAGAATTGTGTCCAAACTATATACAGTAGAACCTGCAGAAGTGACCACCTCTATATTATGACCATCTGGTTAAACTGACCAGTTTTTCCCGGTCCCTGCCAAAATCCTATCTTTTTAATGTACCTTATTTCCTATATAGTGACCACCCGCCTATTGTGACCAGTGACCAGTACCAACAAATACATCCATTTAAAATCTATCTCCTTAATGTGACCAGCTCAACTACCTTTCCAAAATTCCTAGTAGGATATTGCAATTAGTATACAATAAACCACCTGCAACATCTGCTTACCATTTTAAGTTGTAAATCCTATACATACAATAGACCACTTAAAGAAATTCTTTCTTGTTGAAACCTGGCATTCCTCAATACAATTAAAATGCAGGATTTTACGTCATTGGTACATTACAATGATGGAGTTTTCTGAAAAATGCTTGTAACAATTCACTCCTGGGGTAGCCTTAGTTAAAGATTAGAATGTTATGAACGTTTAAAGGTCACTTCAGTCAGAAATCATTCAGTTTTTAATTTTACTTTCTGCCAGTAAAATGCTAAAAAGTCTCTGAACATTCATGTTGAAGTGTTAGTTTATCAGATTCCAGCAATTCGCGGAACGCCCAATAAACCTTGTCCCTTGAAAATTGTTAAGGAAATAAACTGCATTTAATGGATATATTGGCTCCAATTTATCAAGCAAAGGGGATAATAAGTGAACTAATTTGTGAAAAATTACTAAAAAGTAGTAAACAAAGAACTTTGGAAAGTTTTTTTAAACAATAGTTAACAGTTATGTGGTGTATGAGAATGTATGTAGCACGCAGACAAATAGTTTATTTGTCTGAGATGTAGCAGCAGTAGCACCTACGTCTATATATACATATGTATGTACATATTTATGTCAACATGTTTATGTAATTTAGTAGATATATGTATCACCATCTATAAGTTTATCGTTTTATTTTGGGTGTATCAGAAAAATCGAATGAGCTATTAGGAATTTAATTTTCTATAAACTGACCACCTGCTTAAAGTGACCATTTTGTGCCAGTCCCTAGGGTGGTCACTTTAGACAGGTTCTACTGTATATGTTGTATATAAACGAAAATATTTCAAAAAGTAAGGACAAGATCGAATAAAAAAAATAAAGGTGCTATGAAACATAAAAATAAATGTATAAGGATAATCTGCAGAAAACAGTAATTTACAGTAATATCAGATGAAATATTTTTAAGTTAATTTCTACATTTATTCAATTCCTGCAAACATGCCTTATAAAAAGACGCATGCATTAAGTTTGTCGTTTGTGTATCATTTAAATGTAATTATTGTAACAACGGAAATAGACTATAACTACAATTAATTCAACAACATCCTTGAAACCTTTACAGATTTTTTTATAAATACGTGTTATGAAACTGTGCTAATTGATGAACACATACACAACACGCAAAAATTATATAATTTCTACCACTTTTGTTGCTTCATGTAAAACTAGAATATAGATCGATAATAGAGTTTACTTTACAATTCTAATTATAAAACTATCAATGTCTACGTCATTAAAAAACGAAATAAAAGTACTGCTATACCTCAACACATGAATATACCTACACATCAATTAAAGGTATTGCAAGGACATAGTATAAATGGCATAACTACAAAGTAGAACTAATCATTCTTCCACACGTTACACTTTCGTTAGCTGATATTGTATTTTTACGTTATATGGTTATACCGTAAATAATATTACTCTTACATCACGAACATCAAGGTGAACACATATTGTTCATTTCAGCTTACACAAAAGATAATTCTAGTAGATAAAGGACGTGTCACTAGAAACAGAGATGATGTGTCCAACACTGAAAACGTGAAGAAAACGATTTAAATGAAAAATTAGCAGCGCCTGCAATTGAATGCTATTAAATTGCCATTATTGTTACCTTGTATTCCAGAAGTTGTGTTTATACATTAGGTGGCTATAAAAGGCCAGTTCTAGAATTAAATTCTAATATATAACCGTAAGAAACGGTTTCTAACTCCTCTGCTGTTGGAACTTTTAAAAGGTGAAAGGTGGGTAAATAGGAAGGTGATTTGAACTATATTTCTACTTTAATTGCACGTTCTATCGGAGCCAAATCCTGTTAGAACCATTATTAATTCGTCATCAAATGCCTGCTTAATGACAGCATTGGACCAAAATCACGAAATCCATAAATAACGAAACCTTAAGTGGCAATTTGAAACAAAACCGTGTATTAGTTTTTTGCCTAGCAGAAATTCGAATTTATTGAAAGTAGGTGCTCGAAACTACATTCACCAGGAATAAAAGCTATGAATCGACACATTTTTTTTGTGTCAAACAACGAAAAGAAAATCAAAAATTGATTCTCGATAATAATACTTCTCTCTTCTTTATAAAGTACATGACTATATTAATAAAACAATAGTTTCATTCAAAACCATTGTGTAAAGTTTTAACGAGGATCATACCATTGTTTTATATTCTTTTAGGAGAGTTGTTTTGTAATTGTGCTGAAATATTCTCTACATCAATTTAGAAGATGAGTTTACAACATGAAACAAATATTTTCAAAAGAAACTGCTGAAGAAATTAACTAAAAGGGTAAGAACTATGACTAAGATTTCAGTATAGAATAAGGATATAGCAATTTTTCTTCTTGGAGTGCCTTATCTCTTACAAGACGTAGCGACCTTCTCTCCTATGCCTTTATTGGGCGTTTGAAGTGGCACAGACATAGAGGACCTACACCTTGACGAGGGTTGCGAACTCCGGGAAGTGTAAACACGCAAAGATTTAGCCAGAATATCTCGCTGGCTTGCTATTGTCTGGCTAGGGTGGCCGGTTGTTAAAAATCCGATGTTCTGGTACTGGGAATTGAACTCCAAACCTTCAGCGTAGAAATCTAATGGGCGAATCTCTTGCCCACGACCGTATACGGCTATTGCCGAAAGTAAAAAAGAATATGAAATAACTTACAACAAAGAAGAAACATTTGTCATGTTAAATTCTTCATAAATGCAGGTTTGTAGAGAACTCTTTCCATTTAAATTAATTTATTATAAAAGTTGAAGTACAAGTTCAGAAAAAAATTGTACTTATAGGTAGTAAAAGGTTGTAGGCTATAATTCCACGCCTGAAAGTTGTGAATTGATCAAACTTAAAGAACTACGAGTAGGATGACCTACTGTATAATAAAAGCATTACGTTTCCGGCAAGAATTCATAGGAGTGCAGTTTAATATCCCCAAGAGTCAAGAATATCCGATTACTGCATCAACTTACGTCATCTTCATCCTTCTCACTAGAAAGTAGTGTTTTCACATTTCCGTAACAATTCGATTTGTACGTGCTTCCTCTGTTAGGGTCATTTAAAAAAAAATTACGTTATAACAGATAGACAGACCAAAATGTAAAAAGGAGTAGAGACTATTACAAAGAAAGTTGCGAATCCCATATGTTTTAGTAGAGAAGCAACCGTAAAATTTTTAGAAGTAGAGCTTTCTCCGAACTTGCTGTGTCCTATACAGATTCCGACATAAGAATTTCCGTCGTTAATTTGCCCCACACAAGTGGCATTATGCTAGGCTAACCATCTGTGACAGTTTGCAAGGTGCACCTCGCCTAACGCCCATCATTAAAGTGGATTACGTCAGCTTCGAAAAATTGGAATCATTGACCCAAGAAACATTTATTAATTATAAATTAAATGACGATAAAATGAAATGACTTATTCCACTTACATTTCCAATTTAAAATTTTATAATCATAACTGCAGGATCCAATAATGGTCAAACTGTAATATCGTACGCAGTTTGACCATTATTGGATCCTGCAGTTATGATTATAAAAAAAAATATCGTACGCATATAATGCCTATAAAAACAAACTAATTGGATAATTTGTTTAAGTAGATAACGACATTGCAAAGGCTATTTCCTATTTCCCGAATATTTCTACTACAAAGTAAATTATGTATATGGGTGTTACCAAACAAGACTTTCATGCTATTAAATAATAAACCTAAAAACCAGACGCTAATTTACATACAAAACAAAATTCTAGCGGTTCAGTGAATATGCAATTAGTTTGCATAAACAAAATTTTTCTTGCAACAGTAATTAACCAACTCAAAATTAATTTAATTACAAAAGTATTTTAAAATTGGTCTAAAGAACAAACATCACAATTCAATTTAACGGATAGACCTCAGAGGTCCCTGACGTCATCACTTTCTCGTGAAAATTAATTAATTCGATATTTTTGTGCAAAACTAATAGGTTCGGTAATTGCAGGAACTTCACCTGTAAGACCGGAAACGCGCCCGTCAACAGTAAGTAACCAACCGGAAACAGCACGTACTACACGCTATGAATCTGATGAAAGCCTGAATTACAAAAGACAAATATGTACCTGCTTTTTGCTTAGTATGGTTAGATCTTCTGAAATAAATAGTACTGTTAGTAAAAAAAATAATATTCAACTAAATATCGATTGGAACCCCATTGTCCAAATTACAGGAGAATTTAAATTAGAGATTCAGCAACCCATCAATAAAGTCGTCGAAGATAACATACGCCAATATTTTTAATGTAAATATCATCGGCACCATTACTACAACTTTAGATAGACTTTTAACATACATATTTTTCTTTAATTTCAAAGGAAAGGGCAGTTGCGTTCAACCAATTAAACTTATTTATGTTATTATTTTAAAAAATATAAATGGCAATCAAATAATACTGAAGCGTAAAGTCGGCACTACATAGCTGGTGAACTATCAAAAAAAAAATACAAAAAAAATAAGCCTTTTCGATCAATTTCTCACGGTACTGATGAATAAAGAAAAGAAAACTCTAACAACAGGGGAGTCCGCTGTAATTAAATTGCATGCTTTGTATATGCAGCAGCGTTTCTCAACCTAGAGACCGCTATGGGGCCCGCGAAAGAAATGTTTAGGGCCGCGAAATAAGTGTAACCCCGAATCGGTAAATTAGAATCTGCGCAGCAGAATCAGAGCAACTAATAATTTCTTTAACCCTTTTCTTGTTTTTTATAATTTGTATTTACTTGTTTTTTGAGTTGGAGAGAGTAAATAAATTATGCGTACAGAAAATTAAATATTTTTCGTACGATTCCTTTCCACTACAATTGGGAATCGCGAATAATTTTAACCCAAAAATCGCGACCACAATGCAAAAAAAGTTAGATAACTACTTGTCATAGAAAATCGTCGTTAATCAAATCTATTTTTTGGTAGTTATCATTCAAACTTCTAAATCTCAAATATTAAATTAAGTGCAATACAGGTGCCAATCATATAATTAGCAACATATTTTATCAAACTTATCCAAATTAAGTTTACTAAAAATACAAATTTGACATCAATTTCTTGAACAACTTAATATACTCAGTAAAGGTTCTCCCCAATGCAGAGTTTTAGACCATTATTTGATCACCCTGTATGTAATAATCATTTAACAAGGCAAATCTCTAAAAGCTGTATACAGAGTAATTCAAAGGAGTACGAGCCTACCTTCCAAAAATAGGCAACCCAAAATACATACCACACGATATTGCGATATCTAAATTTCTATTCACAATATCGAAGATGCCTGTTTAATACAGTTGACAGTTTACTGGCTTAAATACAGCTCATTCAACTCAAATAAAGTTTGAATAATATGTAATCGAATGTGGCATGATCTTAACAGAAGAACAATGATGACAAAATAATATTCAATAGACTAAAACGAAGGCTACATAAAACCCTCTACGAGGCCAAAAATGCAACATTTGAACATTATATTAACTCACTCTCTAAAGATGATCATACGATATGGAAGGCTACAAAAAATTTCAAAACGCCAAAGATCGCAATATCTCCAAATAGAAAACCGGACAGATGCTGGGCCAAAAGCGACGCAGAAAAGGCAGAAACGTTTGCAGCACATTTCGCCCAAGTCTTTACACCACCCGCACCCAACATTAATAACGATGATAACATTGTTGAAGATTTCCTTAACATACCCTGCCAAACATAACTTCTAATTAATGCTTTTTCACCCCGAGAAGCACTTGAAGAAATCAGAAAAATAAATACACATAAAGCACCCGGGCATAACCTAATTACAGGTAAAGTTCTCAAACATTTACCGAGAAAGGCAGTTGTACTGCTAACGACCATATATAATAGTATGCTAAGACTATCATATTATCCTATAAGCTGGAAATTTCCATAAATTATCATGGTTCCCAAACTAAGAAAACCTGCTAACGAAAGAAGCTCATATCCCCCAATTAGCCTTCTTCCTATTTTGTCTAAGGTTTTCGAAAAGCTCCTGATGGTAGAATTAAAACTGACTTGGAACTTTCAACAATTATACCAGACTATCAATTTGATTTCCGGGAACGCCACTCAACTGTACAGCAAACACACCGAATTGTAAACAGTATCATCAAAAGCCTCGAGGAAAAGAAATTATGTACTGCTGTTTTACTAGATGTCGCCCAGGCTTTTGACAAAGTCTGGCACATTGGTCTTTTACATACAATCAAAAGCGTTTTTCCTAGTCCGTATTACCATCTGCTAAGATCATACATGTGAGAACGATACTTTTAAATAAAATATAACTCCAGTTACTACCAACAAGTACTAACAGGAGTACCTCAAGGGCGCGTGTTGGGACCATTGCTCTTCTTGATTTATACCTTAGATTTACCAGCAACAAACAATACTATTATAGCAACATTTGCGGACGATACTGCCTTGCTGTCAGTAGACATTAACTCAGTGATTTCATCACAAAACCTACAGAGTCACCTGGATCTATTACAGAACTAGATTGATAAATGGAAAATTAAGATAAACAAGCCAAAATCAGTACAAGCTACTTTCACTACAAAACGCATAGTATGTCCGCCAGTTTTCCTGAACAATACTCAAATACCAGTAAAAAATGAAGTAAAATACTTAGCGTTATATCTAGGCCAAAAATTGACTTGGCAGAAACGTATCAAAACGAAATGCCAGCAAATTAACATAAAATTCAGAGAGATGTCATTGTTAATAGGACGAAGATCCAAATTATCAATAGATAATAAACTATTGTTGTACAAATGTATCCTTAAGCCCATATGGACTTATGGAATACAATTATGGGGATGTACAGAACCTTCAAACCAAACAATAATTCAAAGGATTCAGTCTAAAATCATACGTTCCATCGCGAGCGCACCATGTACGTGTCGAACCTTACTGTACATAATAACCTGAGCATTCCATTTGTCACCGAGGAAATCGAGATACTTACAACACTATACTTCGAACGAATTAAAGGACACCAGAATGACCTGGTATCAAAAATAATAAATTCCCCAGAGGTAGAGAGGAGACTCAGAAGACAGTGGCCTACAGACCTAAGGCAAGAGATATAAGACGTGAATTAGTTAAACATAACCTATTAGTGGTATTCCAGAGAATGGTCAATGGACGATTACTCTACTCATGTTATATTCTTGTACATATATAATTTACTTATTACTCTACATTTAGGAATAGATTGTAAATATGCAGTTAAATAAATAAATAAAAAAGAAATCTATTTTCATTTTCTTCGTGACACATTGCCACTCTTCCTTGAAGAAGTGGAATTAAGTATTAAACAGCGTTTATCATCAAGATGGCGCCCTAGCATATTACCATGTAAACTGTCAAGCATATTCAACCGGCAGCTAATTCATAATACCGCTAATAAAAATCTAGATACCGTATTACCTTGCGATATGTTTTTTGGGTTGCCTATTTGTCAAATGGTAGGTTGGTATTCTCCTACGAATCACTCTGTCCATGTATACATATACTGATACTTATTGAAAAATTTAAGTAGTAATATTATCACAAAAATAAGTAAATAATTGTTATTAGTTAAGAATAATCTCCATTTAGAAATGTTGCAACAAATTGTTTATTTGTATTAGTCTCGTTTTAACATTTTTTTAAACTTGTACTGCCTGTAACAGATTTGGTATACAAACTATACACAGCAAAATAATCATGTTAATTTTGATTTGTCCTTCAACGTTCTAGGGAATTAATGCGCCAATTTTAAGCACCTTGTACCAATCTTACGTCTCCAGAGTGCATCAAATTATTCCCTCTTTTGGGCTTTTATCTTGTATTTGTGTATACATATTTAAATATAGACACGTATAGGAAGAAACTGACTCAATTTTGTTAATAGAAATATGCATATATTTGTAACAATTAAATGATTTGACGCACGTACATAACTAATTGGTATTTGTGCCCGACCCTCAACAAGACAATTTAAAAACTATAGATTAATATAGGGGCTCAACAAAGGGATACTGGTGTAAATATTTCCTTAATCCTTAATGTAAAATTAGCTTAATAATTGTATTCTTATCATCGACATTTTACAATTCCCAAACATTATTTCCTCATTTCCATAACGACTGCAATTGCTAATTATGATGACCTAAAAAATCCCATAAATTAATTTACACCAATTACTCATCTGAACATCTGAACTAGTTCCATGGTTAGTTACTAAGGTGTTTTTGCTTTTTGGTACGTTTCCTGATTCAACGGTTGTTGCGTGTCTTACATATTCTGCATTAACTGCTCCAATAAATTCTTTCTGCGTGGGTAGTTGCATTTACACGAACGCAGGTTCTTGATATAGCAATTTTTAATGGAATCTCGTTAAGACTCCGGAATTCTCGTAGGCATTTCAGGTGCCGTTGGTTTGCGGGTTTATTTGCACCTTGCTTTATAGGCGCCGTGCTCGTATTAAGATAACTCTGATGTCATAAGATGATGTCACACCGGTGTTGTTTATTACTCCGAGTTTACCTACATTTTTAATCGACTGTAGGTGGGTCAACATTCGGGTACGTTCTAAAAGTGACGTATTTATGATTTTGTTCAACAAATAATTTTTTTACAAGCGGAAACATGTACATGTAAAGGTGTGTTGTTTGTGTATTAACATTTTTTTCAGCAACGTCTTAGTGTTAAGCAAATGTGAGAGACCGCAAAATAAAATGTAATACGTCACTGATCAATTTTTTGGATCAAGAAGCAGGTTTATTGCTATCATACTGACGTACGCAATATACATAAAATTAATAAAACCAGCACATAACAGTACCGAAAAATTGAGATGTGAGCAGGGTTGTGCTCAAACATTTTATTAAATTTAAACCAAGTTTCACCGATGTTATTTATTTTTTTAGAAATTAGATAATAGAATTCAGTGCTGAATTATTCACGTACAATTACGTAAAATTTTGTTTTCTTAGCTATGATCATCAGTGATTTAAATTCAAATTAATTCATGTTATTCAAGTACTTAAATAATACGATGAAGGTCCCTATTTATCACTTCATTGAACAAGAATATTGACAGTACTATAATTTAATATCATATTTACGTCTACTGAGCTTCCATTTTATATTTCGTTAGGCATCTTGGATTTATTAATTTCTAAAAGTATACACAATTTATTTCATAAATGCAAGTACACCCATACAAACTAAACGCAAATACAATGTAACACATTTAAGACGAGCTCAGTTATAGATATTCCGATTACGTTTACGAAGAAAATATTTGGATTTGCATTGTTTACTTTATTGTATTACCTACTTACTTGCGATCACATGTCACGGAAACTACTAGCAGAAAGTAAAACATTTCTAGCTTGTGCGTTTCCAAAAATATTTATTTTTAAGCAAACTTTACCTAAAAGCATCTGTCACGGGTTGTCTTATAAATAAGGGCAAATGCTTGGAATTTTTCCATACGGTTGTTTCAATTTGCCACTCTATATGAACCTACTACCGACCCCCAAAAGGTTATACTACGGCACTTTCAACAGTCTTGAATTTCTTAGGTTTTTCTGGAATTGAAATTAATGATGTGGTGTTTTGCATTAAAATCTTGTACTTGCTAAATATTTACTGTATATTTATTGTATTTATAAATTAATATAATAGAACAACTAACGGTCGACACCTTATTAAAACCTAACAGCTAAAATATTATTATTTTAAACATTTATTGAGCGCGAAATATATTTTTGCTACTAGTACAATACAATACTGAAAATGCACTACAACGGTTATTCCCAAACGGTGGTAGAAGAACCACTGTTGGTACATTACGTTACTCTTGATGGTACAAGAAATATTTTAAAACTATTGAAAAAAAATTACCAAAGGATTTGTAGAGTTGTCTAGCTAGACTATAAACTTTAAGCCGTTTAATGCAGATTTATTATACTGCCCTCTGTTGTATGTTACAACTGCAACGTGGAGAGATTAAAAAAATATCAAGGAATTTATAGCCTTATATTCCTCATGGAATAAGTTAAAAAAAATTTGAATGAGTTTGTACTGATGGTCCACGCTCAATAATAGGTTGTCGTCCAATGTCCACAGAACTAAAGACTGTTCTAGATCAATCCGTAAAGGTAATAAATTTTACTAAATGTCGGGCCCTAAATTCACGACTCTAGAATTTTGTGAAACGGGCAGTGAACACAATAAACTCCATCAAATGGTCTTTAAATGCAAAAACTTGCTGCATTGCCATCACTGGAAGAGTTTCTCCAAAAACACGATCTATTACGGAATGAACAATTAATTAAAGATATAGAAAAACCCCGCGCGGGACTTATTTTCATTTCTACTATCCTGAGAATTTAGAAAATAAAATATGGATAAGAGATCCGTATTCCATTTCAGATACTGTGCTAGATAATTTTCCAATTCAAAAAAGACATCAACTCGTAGAAATCTCATGTGACAGAAATCTTATAAATGAGTTCAAATAAGACAACGTATACAATTATTGTTTAAGAAGAAGAGAAGAATATAAGTATATTTCCGCTAAAGCGAGAAAATTTTACTGCTTTTCAACACATCATACCTTTGCGAATCTGGATTTTCAGGTACCATATTAATTAAACAGAAATATAGGACAGGGTTGCAACTTGAACTTGATTTACGTTTGAAATTAAAGAAGATAAAGCCCGATATATCGAAAATGGTTTTAGTGAAACAGGCTCTTACAACAATAATAAATCCACTTAATATTCGCTCATTTATTAATACCTAACATGTACTACATTTTACTATAATGTTCGCCACTTATATTTAGAAATATAATTTAATATGTTTTATTCCTTGAATATAAGAACACTATTTTGAACGTACTGACTTTGAATCACAAAATGCTTTTATGGTGGTACGTATCTTGTCTGATTCTTATTTTGACGCTACAAAATAAAAAAAAAGTTTAGGAACCCCTGCACTACATAATCCCCCCCCCCCATCATAAGACAATTTAAAAAATTAAATTAATGAAAGGGTGACCCCGACTTTTGTTAAAGTATCCATGGCAATTATTGTTTCACTATAGGTAATATTATTTCGACAGTTATAGTTACGATGTCGGAAAGTTCTGTTCATTGGTAGCGCAGAACCGCGCATAATAAGGTAATAAAATTTCTTATGAATGAAGGGGTAAATTCGATTGAAGTTTTTACAAGACTGCGGGCACACTTTAGCAATCAGTGTCTTTCTAAAAGTTGGGTGTTTAGGTGGTCAAAATCTTTCAGCAACGGAAGAACTCTTGTAGCAAACGAGCCTCATGTACGACAAGCTGCAACTACGGTTAATCGTGAAAGTGAAAAATAAAATGCCCTTATTCAACAAGACGGACGGGTAAAATTTCGCCAAATTTCTTTAAGTTTTTAAAATTTTTAAAACAACCTAAAGTATCGTAAGGCGAGTGCACAACACAAGTTGAATCGCTTGCAAGTCGCTTCTTTTTTACTGCAGCGATATAAAAGAGAAGAAGATGAATTTCTAAAGGCAATGTGAAAACTGATGAACACCTAGGTACATTATTTTACTCCCAAGTCAAAACGTGCGAACATGCAGTGGTCTCACACCACATCTCAACAATTAAATAAAGCTAAAACTGTGTTGTAGGCTGGTAAGGTGATGGCAACATTTTTTGGAGATCCTCAAGTACTCTTTGTTGCTTTTATTACAGAACTACAAATAATGCAACTATTATTCGATACTTTTATGCCTTAAAGTTAAACAGGCGATCAGAAACAAACGGAAGAGAAGACAAAGTTGTATTTGCTTTGCCCAATGCAATGCACGCCGTCATACCGCTGCAAGAACAATTGCAACTCTAAACAAATTTCGGTGGGACTTTCTTCCTCGTGCAGCATATAGTCCTGTTCTTGTTCCTCAATTTTTTTTGTTTAATCCACTAAAAGGATTTTTAACGTGGAAAATATTTCAATCAAATACAGGCAACTATTAAAGAGTGTATACACATACAACCCGAAGACTGCTCCCAGGGGGGACTGCGCATCAAAAAGTAATATAGGTTTCATTGTTGTAATATTGCAGTAAGTTTCTTTATAAATCAATTCCTGTTTAAATTTGAACGCCCCTCATATTACGAAAAAAAAAATAATAAGGTACTCATATTTTTAAATTATCTTATACAGTTAAAAACCTACTTTTCTTAGTAAATAACTCAGGGGACTATAAAGATAAATGTTCATCTCCCGTTTTATACAACAATACAACGAGAATTTAGCTGAAATGATGCCAATATAATGTCAAAATAAAGGATATTTAACTGTAACCGTCACTTTAGAGAACACGGCTATAAATTCTACAACTGTACCATTCAGAAAGTATAGAACCACCACTGACATTATTGTGTGCTGTAGACGTTAAAAAAATGGCATCACGACTGTAGCATATAAAGAGAATGAAAGGTTAGACAGGTCATTTCACAACGAAATGCAAGTTGAACATGACATTATAAGTTTAATAAAATATGCGGATATGCAATATGCATGATTTAGCAGCTTCCATCTGGTTTGCCGCAGAAAGTACCACAGAATGCTCTGACCTCTGATAAATTATCTTAACTCTGCTCTAAATCAATTCGGGCAAATCTGGCATCTCCTTCATTAATTGACTCGATTAAATCGATCACGGATTTTCATAAAGTGCACGTAAAGGTTAACCTGAACAGGATTGATGGATCTATTAGAATTAGACGTGAGGTCGTACGAAATCTATTCGTGTATGTATCATTCTTGAACAAAATGTTTGCTTCCAGTTTGTTACATACGACTACGAGGGTCATTAGAAAAGTTCTCGGAATAATATATTCATGAAATTAGTAGGTTTGAAACTATTAGTGCAAGGAACTGTGCCGTTTTCGCACGAATAGCTATAAAATATCAAGCCATACTGCCAAACAATTGTTTGTATAAAACTATTTGTGTGTGTGAAATGAACTCGAAATCAAATTTTTTGTGTTTGAATTATTTAAAAAAATACAACCAAGCTTGTACATAGGGTTTTAACCATAGATGAAATGTAAACAATGCGGTTCTCCGCCACTCTGTAAAGTCTCAGTGAAAGGTAAATACATCGGTTTTCCGGATAGCAAAGTTACTACTGATTTTCCATAGGGCTGAACAATACTACACTAAGCATCAATTAGAAGTGATGTCCAGCAAACTAAGTAATTTTTGGTCGAGTTACGGCACGTGCCCATACAAGTATCGTCTCCATAGCAAAACTAAACGATTTTCTGACTCATCCACCTTATTCACCTGACTTAATTCAGCGCGACGTTTTTCCATAGCTGAAAAGATCCTTGATATAAAGATTTTCCCCAAACGAAGAAGATAAAGAAGACATTTAAGAATGTTCTTCTGATCTTGACGTATAATGGCTTTGGATCATCGTTAGTTCAATTGTATTACAACTAAGGGAGCTAACATGGAAAAATATAAATAATTTCGAAGTATATAAACTATTCGACGTTGGGTTACAATTAACGGCGCTTTTCCTAACCACTGGCTGACCAGCAGAAGTAACAAGGCCACACACAACATCATTTATACAATTAACACAAATAGTGAAAATGTAGAGAGCGAATGTAGTTGAGGGGACTGGGAGAAGCGTAATGCAAGTCCAAAGGGATGATGATGATGCTGATGATTTGAAAGAGCGAGATCTACGACGCGGTTTTCCAAGCATCTCTATGCATTTAGACCACATTTGGCCCATTGTACACCCTGACTAAGAATTTTGCCTATCTGGAATAATTCCAACTCCAGTAGTAATTTTTAACGTGTCACACATCGCAGTGGCACGGGACCTACGGCTTTACTTCTTATCCGAGAAAGGGAACCATCACCTTCAATTAATCCCGAATGTATGAATGGCAACCTCGACACCGGTATGGTAAAAGAGGAACTGATACAGAAAGAAGAAAGAAAGATAAACCATTTTTCTATTTCGGTCAGAGAAGACTCTCACAAAAGTTAAAAATTTTAGGTTTTGCAGGTTTCGATATTGAATAATTCGTATTTCTTCCCGCTACTGCCAAAAATATTATTATTATTATTATATTAATATATAATCTACAAAATTACAAATACAGCTGTCTAGACTGGTTAACCGGCTCACAAAATTTAAAACATAAACAAATTCCAGCTTGCAGATACGTTCACATAATTCCACATCCGCTTAACGGAAATATTCTTAATTACCAATAAAGTCCATACACTGTTCCCATGACAAAATCGTGCAGGAAATTGAGATGCTTATCCGTAGATTGTTGCTAGTTAAACCACTTCAAAGAAATCCGATACTTTGATCTGTACAATAAAAATTAAAATCCAATTTTATATTCTTAGAATGATATATTTAATTATGTATTTCAATGTACAACGTAGTTTATTGGCTCCTTAAACAACAAAAAAATAAAAGACTTCCTAATTTAAAACGAATCAAAGTTTTAATAGAGAGCTTAAGTTTGCGTGTTCAAACTTTTTTAAATTACTACCATTCAAGAAAATACCGCTAAGCAATATCTAATGATTTAATGCCCATACTAATAATAGATTGAGCCAGAAGCACGGGCCAGATTTGCAAAGTCACATAAGAGAATTCATTTTTTAATTAACAATGCCGATCTTATTAGTCTAATTATCAAAGCTGCATAAAAAAGTAGATATGAATTACGCTTTCTTTGTAATACCAATTAGGAACTCACGCAGTGATACGATCTGTAGAACGAACATCTGACTGAACATAAAGCTACAAGTATTAAATTAGAGAAATGGCAATGATAAAGCATTGTCTAGGTTGTTAGTAAATAAAATCTTGCAAATGATTCGTGAGAAATCTGCACGGCTGATGGTTTAGAAAGCATTTATCCAAATACCACACCTGCTTAAGTTTCATCTGATAAACCGTTTCAGAACAATGCGCCATTTAGGTCATATTAAAAGAACTTGACAAGGTTTAAAATAGAATATTAGAGATTAAATACAATATTATGTTTAAATTAAAACATTAAAAATTTCTAAAAAAAAAGTTATCTTAAATTAATGGAATTAAACACCGCAACCGAAACAGTGTAAAGCTTTAAGAGATAAATGATAATCTCTGTTCAAGCGTTAGTAGGGATGACCAAGTCTTAGTTGCAGAAGATGAATATGATCTTAATTACATGCTACGCAACCTAAAAGAGCGACATAAACTTCCAGATCTGAGCATCTATATAAAAAAGAACAGAATAAATGACAAGAAATAGACAATCTTGAAATTGAAGGAAAATAGTTAAAGGGAGCTGAGAGATATAAATACTTAGACTAACTTTGAATACAACGGAAAACAGTCAGGAAGAAATCAATCTTTGTATTAAGAAAAAGGTGTAATATGGTTCATAAATTCGCTATTGTGGAATAAGAACATAAAAAACAACACAAATAAAAGGATATATTCTACCATAGTACAGAATATACCACTATATGGGTCTGAATCTTGGAAGTAAAGGAAATAAGGGAAGAATGATAACTCTGGCAAATGAGTTGCCGGGTTAGATAGAATTAGGAATCAAAAGAAGGATGGATACACATTCAAACATTATACCAGAGGTGGAAAAGAGACAATTGGTGTGGTTTGGTCATGCAATTCGATTGCCGCAGACTAGGTTTCCAAAACAAGTATTAATTTGGATACCGCCTGAACGAATGAAAGGAGGAAGGCCCATGTTGAGTTCGAAAGACAGAATAGAGGAAGCAATGTTTACTTACTTAGGGATTTTAACAAGGGAATAGCCATGGACCGAATAATATGGAAACTGAGAACGGAGAAGCGGCTACGGCTGTAGAAATCGCAATATACATATATAATTACACTATATACATGGAATTTTTCTTTTTAGTATACATTGCCTATGTATACCTTTAAAAATAACGCATCAATTACGCCTATTGTGTAGGCAACCAACTATACAAAAAAACTAAAAAACAGAAATAAACGTCACGGTAGTTGTGAATTATTTGAGTATAAAGGTTATATTGATGCAGTGTTTATATTAAATAAGTATTTCACCCTGTATATAGGACACAAATGATGACTTATTTGTTAAATACAAAAATCGACAGGGTGATGTTTCTGTAAGGTCTGTGAACATTGTACTTCCTTTGTACAACAGAAATAGATCAGCGGCAAGGTCGTGTAATGGTCAGCATAGTTGCCTTCCAAGCAGTTGATCCGGGTTCAATTCCCAGCCATCGCAGACTTATTTTAATTATTATTTTTTGTTATAATTATTAATTATGATTTCTTCAACGTAGCATAAAATATTTTATTTCATTTCTTCGGTTAAAATGTGATTACTTTGAATGTAATTGAATGTGAATGTCAAGATCCTCGCAAGGATATCATCATATTAAAAAAAATCGTTAAGTGGGGGCTCACTATATAGGAGTTCGACTGTATTTTGTGTAAAAAATAAATTAAAAAACACAATTCAGTTACAAAGCTGAATATACTTGGAACCTGCCTACAACCAATATTGGGTAAGATGCTTTAATAGTAAATCTAGAAACAAATCAAACAAAATAAAAAAGTTGATATCATTTCCGGTTAAACCGGAAATCCTTTTTAATCGCCAATACCTTCATTGAATCCGCCATATATCCAAAGCTTCATGTAGAAAATTTTGCAGGAATCGCGGTTTGCGTATTAGAGATATTTGCATTGTTCTTTACTTTTGCCCAATCCTGTATATCCATATAGAGAGATCTAGCTCAAGATATACACCTAAAATGGAACTAGATAAAGTTCTAAGGCCCTTCTTAATATATCTAAATCCTTTGTAGATGTTTCTTAGTTTTGTAATTTCTGCTAAATTTTTGTATTTATCTTTTATTGTACTTATTCATGCTGTAGTGTATGAAAAATCTAGAATGTGTTAAAGGTGTCACGTTTTTCATTACATCGTCTAGATTCCAAAACTGTGGCTCACACATAATATGGCAAAATCAGCAATTTAAATAGTATTGATATGGAAACATTCGTGTTAAAAATGTTACAAATTTTTAAGTGGAGTTTGTATTAATTCAAGTTGGTTGCTCATCATCACACTACCAAATAGTATACCTGAAGAGTAATACCTGTTTTATGAATAAATGCTGTTGTTTTGTACTGAGTAAATGTATTTCTTAAGTAAAAATTATTGCTTCATAATTAGAAATGTATCTCTGGAATTAATTGCAAAATTCACGAAAATATAATCTAGACACAGATGCAAAAGTTTCGTGTAAAAAAATATAAATACTAGATCCACATAATGGATTTAAATCTTATTGTTAGGTCTACATACTACCGATACTACCCATAACTGTACCAACAAACCAATGTTTTTCGTAAAACTGAAGTGGGAGATAGTAATTTGCTTCTAATATATGGAATAAATACGCCTTGGAGTTATACAACCAACAATACACTGCAGTTTCTCTCACCGCTGCTACAGTACTTACTGTCCAAGGTGCGTTGAGCGCACCTTGCTTACTGTCTACTTTAATTAGTAAAATTCTTCGCAAATTTGATTATTTTGATAATCTATTACTTTGTTACTGTGTTATCAACATACCCGACACAATTGAAATTTCTTCATACTACAAGGTATGCATCTAGGTATATCCTAAAATTCCTGTTGTGGTTTTATATTTCTTCATCAATGTTTCCTAAATTCTGTCTACAACTGTAGATAATTATTCAAACCTTCCAAAGTTGTTTTTGATATGTATCAGTTAGCCAAGAAAACTATTAGTTGTTTGAAATGAGAATGTTTTATTGGAGCTTCTGAATCCTTTTCCAAATTAATCAGTTCTATTCTCAAAAATTTGGAAAAAATAGTACTCTCCACAACTTGTCATACTATTAACAAGGCACACTGGTTTGGTTTGGTTTGTACATTACATTTTAATGAAGCATAAATCCTTTGGGGAGTAACGAAAGTATAACATATATTATGAAAAATGAGTAAGAATTACATGTATGCCTGCAATTTTATATAAATATGGTAAAACCGAAGACATTCAGTTTTACTTTAAAATTATCACATACACCCCCCACCCACACAAAATTACTGATGTCTTTATTTATTTGTTTTATACACGTAATACTCCATCTATTTAAATTATTTTTTTACTCTCAATTTTAATTGATTTTACCTACGTTTTTATTTTTTCTTTTATATTTAACATAGAATAAGTATTTTTGTCTACATTTTTATTTTTCTTTTGTGCTTCACATACAGCTTCTAGTTAAGCAGCACCCCTTCAAAAGATTTTATTATAGGTAATTTATTTAGGTTTTTGTATGCCTCAAAAAAACTACTAGTTAGCAACACGCCATCAACTGCTGCTTAGCAGGCAACACTTCCTAATTAGATAAACCAGCACATCGAGAACAGCATAAAATAAGAAAACAATACACGTATTGTTCAAAAAATCACGCATCATTCAATTTGCATATTACGTAATCTGCCATGAAACGCTAACGACACGTAAAACCATATGGCGCAAATTTAGGTGGGATGAATTAAATTTAAACACAATTCGATCAGACCAAAAAAATAAAGCGGC
This sequence comes from Limonius californicus, assembly GCA_014611495.1. Classification (NCBI taxonomy): domain Eukaryota; kingdom Metazoa; phylum Arthropoda; class Insecta; order Coleoptera; family Elateridae; genus Limonius; species Limonius californicus. The sequence goes on along the minus strand of JABXWE010003274.1, from coordinate 33,111 downwards.
ATTTCCATTCGCGTCTCCTTCTGACATACTTAATTTGTGCCTTCAGGCAGGCAGCATTCCATTTTTATATATTGGCCTTTTGTTCTTGTTTTCTAAATATCGTACACGCAACTCCACCTTTTAAGTAACGCACTTTGATGTAATAACTATGTTGTGCATTAAGTTATAACGATTGCAATGAAGCGGCAATTGAGATTAACCCGAAATCATAATTAAACGGAAACATGCATTGTCAACTAAGAAATATTTTAATACATAATTAACAAAACTTCCATTGGCCATAGTTAAATGTCACGACAAATATATTTACAAAACTGCACTACTTTTCATAAATATAATTATTATTAATAATAACAATAAACATCGACTGTATATACAAAGTAAATTCATTTTAGATTTAGATTGGTTTATTTGTATAATATTAAAATGCTTTTATTTATTTATATATGGAACAGAAAGTAGGAACGTGCAAGACATACTGAAAGGGAAAATAACAGCAGTAGAAATGAAATATCTGCGAAGCACTGTTCAGAAGAACGAAACATAAAAGAATTACAAATACGGTGAGTAGAGAAAAATTAAAGATGTCACGTGGAAAAGAAGGCATAAGAATGAAAAATAGAAGAGACCCGAAAAGAATACTGGAAACAACGCGATGGAAGGCCTAGGATAACGTAGAAAGAGAGAACTGACAAAATGGTATTGGCAGGAGAAAAAAGTCTAAAATAACTGCAGATAATGGCAGCTAATCGTAAACAACACCAAAAATTGACAAACAATCTAAAGCAAAGTAAAAGAAAACGATGAAATAACAATTCGAGAATGGCGCCAAAAATTACAAACTCGTTCTACAATCACAGTCAAACTTCTGTGTTGTGATTTTTACAATAGCTGACTTCAACTTAAAACATTAAACCAATTAATTTATGATTTTTGTATATTGCCTCCATTACTACTGACATTAATAATATAGTACCAACCGCCCATTCGACAACAATAAATTAATAAAACATGTCCCGTTTTTAGCGTGGCAAACCATGACGTAAAATTCGCAAACAAACTCCCACTTTTATGTGCGAATACCTGTGTATAAATCCTAATAAGGTTACATGGACATTATTTCCGAACGAAACTGTATTACAGGTTTACTTTCGTAAACATGTTTACTACGCATTAACCAATTTTGGATACCATGAAAAAATCGCCAAGTGGTTGTGTAGGAAGCATGATGTAGACAGCAATAAAAATTGAACATTTTGAAAAAGAACCAAAAAATAAAAATAATAAATGACTACATCACCAACTTATTTGTATTGAATATCGAAGCTCAATTATAATTTTAAATGTTATGGAAGTTCTACCACATATTGAGAATAGAATCTTCGATATCTTATTACAAAAATGACATTTTTAAATTTAAATTCACGTAATTTCTAGCCTGTCCCTTAGTTTTTTTTTGCCATTGAACCAAAAGAATAGGCAATAATCGATCATGCTGATACTACTGTTTAATATACAAGACAATTACAAATTATGCAACTAATAATCATGCTTATGTTAACAATATTATTTTATCAAAAACTACTTATTTAGTCAAATACAAACTACATTTTTGTTACTATATATCGATGGATTTATTGTGTTCGTTCCCAATTCCACCCATTTTATGTACTTTTCTAAGGAAGATTTTCATGAAAAATCTATTAGTACATATATATTTTATTTATTATTTTCTCCCTTTAATAAAAAAATTACGAATCAATATTCAAAAACCGTCGATTAAAATTTGAACTATCCCCATTAAAAATTTAACAATAAATAACTTCGGAGAGAACCAGAAAGCCGTTGGTCCCGGCTACCACTACGGTGGTAGTCGTTAGATTAAGTTAGAGGCGCTAGCGTGACCTAAAAACACCACGGCTACACAAACTATTATTAACGATTAGGCCTGTATATAAAGTTAAGAAGGTAAACGTTCTACGAATATTAACTGCATCTCAAGTCTTAAATGAACTGGCTAATATCGACTAACCCCACTTGACACCATAAAAAGAAATCCGGAAGTTGCAATTTGGAGATTTTGCTGACGTCTGCATGTGTTCACTTCATTCAGTGCATCCACGTGAAGACGCCTACGAATTTTCAATCAGCAATGAGTTGGAGCATTATCTTGTTTGCTACCTATTTGGTATTCCTTTGTTTTACAGTTTTTAGATATCCAATAATTTTTGCCGTATTTTTGAATTAATTTGTATACACGTAACTACATTCTTGCAATTATTGTTGTTATAATTACCATTCGCAAATGTTTCTCTTGGTACTTGAACCAAGGGAGCGAACAGTTGAAAAAAATATTAATGATTTTTGTTATACGTGCCAATTTGTTATTACTCTTTCTTTAAAATCTCTTACGTAAAAATTAACAACTATTAGTAAGATTCATTTAAAAATTCCCATGTCATTATCCCTAACGTAAAGAAATATTAAATTAATCTGAAAATGCCAAAATATATTCCGAATTTGACTAAACAGCACGTTAACTAAAATAAATAATGACGGCACTAAAACCATTATACAATCTGTTAAATAATAAATAACAAAAGATTAATATTTAACTTGATCATTAAAATAATGACGTAAAAAGAGAAAAATATACGGTTATGTACCACATACATTTTGTTGTAGCTATAAACTTTAACTGAAATGAAATTGACATTTATAAAATCCATAAATTGCTCCAATAACAAATAGAATAACAACGCGCAATTCATGTAAATTATTTAACCACAGGTCGTACAAGAATTAAATCATACCTACATAAACCAGTCGTGCGGAACAAAATTGCTATATATTCAAAATGTACTCACACCTGCAGATAATGGTAATGCTTTTATAACAATCACAAGTTGTATTCGTTTTTTACAACCGTATTTCGTCATCAAAAATTAAACATACCGTTTTATTGCCCGTTCGGTATAAAAGCACTGTCTAATAAAATGTAATTTAGTTTCCATTATAAATAAATAAAATGACAACACTATTAATAATATAATTTACAGTTTAAATAAAAACAAAATCAGGAGAAACGTATGTGTAAATGTAATAATATATCACTTATATCTCATTATAAACAAACATACAATACAAGGTGATTCGTGGGATAGTACGAGCTAACCATTCCAAAAATAGGCAACCCATAATACAATCACAAAATACTGTGCTACCTAAATTTTTGTTCCGGCATTATGAAAAAAAAATGTCTGTACGATATGCTTGACAGTTTACTGGGCTGAGTAAAGCTCATTCAGCTAAAACAAAGTTTGTATAATATTAATATGAATGCAGAAAAAACCGACATGATTTGAATCTCTGGTGAATGTGGTAGTAATACTTCGGCGACTGCAAGATTATATGGTCAAAGATATCTCTCTACACGGAAGGTGTCCTACCAATGAATATCTTTTGAAAGCTGGATGCAGAACTAAGGAAAATCATTGAAAAGAGGGAACAACAGAACAGCAACAAGCGAATTAAATAAAATTTAAGTAAATCAAGCTATTTTATGAAGATTCACATGTTAATCAAAGAGGTCTTTCAGGACAGCTAGCAATTCGTCAACCCTCACTTTCACAGATCATTAGAGAAAATCATCCATACGTGTAACTTTAGTTCAAGATCTCAAAAAAAATTATTTACCAAGACGATTACAGTTCGGTTTATTCAAGACTAAATGAATTTTGACTTTGAACAACGTTCTCTTCAAGTTTGAAGCACCTTTTAATATCAATATTAACAAACATAATTGTCATGTTAACTGTTGCAGGATCTGAGTGGTGCTGTAAATGTGTGGTGTGTAGGGGATCATATTATTGGTCTACAGTTTTAAGGGAAATTTGAGAGGGGAAAACTTTTTTGCCGTTCTAACTTGCAGAAATGGCTTGAACAACAAGACGACATGTATTGTACCAAGATGATGGCGCCCCCATGTACTATACGTAATAAACTGCTGTTTTGCACAAGGGTATTTCCCTGACGATCTTAAAATAGCAAAAATTATCCCTCTTCATAAAAAAAGTGGCAAAAATGATATAACAAATTTTCGGCCTATATCCATCCTTCCGTCATTATCTAAAATTTTTGAAATGGTCTTAAAAAACTCACTTTTAAAATTTTTTGAAACAAACAACGCCTTGTGTGAAAATCAACATGGGTTCCGGCCAAATAAATCTACAACGTCAGCAATAAAAAGCATTATAAATTACGTATTAACAAAATTAAACTCAGATAGATTTGTGGCTAGCATTAATCTAGATCTCTCGTAAGCTTTTGATTTAATTGATTTTGATATTTTACTAGGCAAGCTTGAATATTACGGCATCCGAGGAAACGCCCAGAAGTTATTTTCATCGTATTTGAAGAATCGTAGTGCTATAGTAGAAATTACTCATATCTACAAAACTGGTGAAATTAAAAAACACCATTCGAGTCCAAATCGAATCTCATTTGGTGTTCCCCAGGGTTCGGTTCTAGGCCCTCTTTTATTCATTATCTTCGTGAATGACCTACCCTCATACTCAAATTTTAACATTACTATGTACGCGGACGATACCAATATCCTAGCATCAAGCTCATCGATAAATACATTACTTGATTACATAAATTCCTATCTTGATAAAGTTACATACTGGTTTACAGCAAATAAATTAATTTTGAATATTTCCAAAACTAATGTAATGGTTGTTCTTCATCTAATAAAACTAGATATCCCCGAAATCAAATTAATGCATAAACATACCATAACTCCTTCCAGTAACTGCAGCCTGTTAGGCATTGAATTTGATGACAAACGCTCCTGGTCTAGCCATATTGATAAACTTGCAAAAAAACTAAATAAAACCATATTCGTTCTATACAGAATGAAGGAAATATCCAGTGTTCAAACTTTAAAGTTAATCTATCACAGCTGTTTCGGAAGCCACCTTAGATATGGTATACTCTTTTGGGGAAACTCTACCTATTGCGGGAAAATATTTAAACTTCAGAAGAAAGCACTTAGAATAATTGGAAATCTAGCTAATAGACAGACGTGCAGACCACTTTTTGCAACTCATAACATTATGTCCCTAATAAACTTGTACATCTACAAAACGCTACTTCATACATACAAAACTAGAGATGAGACTAGTAAAAACTTTGAAGTCCATAATTATAACACTCGAACTTGCCATATGCTGAGACCCGAATTTCCATCGCTATCGTTGTACAAAAAGTCTTATATTTACAATGGCATACAACTATTTAACCGTTTACCTGAAAGTGTGAAATCACAAACACCACGAGCTTTTAAAAAGAGCATAAAAAATATTTCACAGAAAACGTTTTCTACACCTTAGAGGAATATTTGACAGAATAACGCTAATTTAAATTTAAATTTAAACTTAAATTTTATTCTTTTCATGGTAGTTATTATTGTTGGTATCTATGCATATATAGCTCTTTTTTGTGTTATTTATATTTATATACATCTATGTCTATATTATGTTTAATTGTACGCCACTGGCAATTATACAAATAAATTACTATTACTATTACTATCATGTTATCGCAGTATCTGTGATATGTATTTTGGGTTGCCTAATTTTAATGGTATATAATATCTCAATTAGTTTGGTTTTTCAAAAATTGGTGAAATTAAAACGGCTAGCCAGTTCTTTAAGCGCTAACAAGCGTTTTATCAAATCACACTATGTTCAATAATTATTTGTGTAAAATTCAACGCAAAGCTAAGCATTCTTTAAGATAATTTCCTGCAATTAAGTGCGACAAGAATATATGTCGCAATTGATAACATGCTTGCATGCTGTGGACAGCTATTTTCATTTGGAAATAAACAAAGCAATTGAAGTCTGCTAGGTACGTCCATGCAAAAATATTTATTTCGTATATTAAATTGATCAATAAATTCTGTGTAGCAAATAAAATTAATTTAGGCTGATGTTAATTTCTAACCAATACTAAAAATCAATAAATACATCAATTTAAATTCCAAATATAACTGACTGATACGTCAATTCTAATTCAAATAGGATTTCAACGAAAAACATGCGTCTTTAAAAAAATAATAATTTTCGCTGCCAAATAATCATGCTGGCAATTATAACAGCATATACGTGAACCCTGACTTACCTTACATCCCTGAAAGGTTTGCGTTAACATAAAACGCAATGTTAACTACGAGTATATATGTACAAGTGAATCACTTCACGAACTTTGTAGCACTGCGACTACAAAATGAAATTTGTGAGCGCTCTGAAAAGAACTGGCTAATAATTTTGGGTATTTTTTAACACCAATTAGAAATAAACAAAAGGCGAATATGCATGTGATAATACTTAAAAGTCAAATCAAACAAACCACATACCTGGAAATGTAGAATGATTGTCCAAATAAGGCCTAGAGTAAGTTTTGGATTACCATCGACGATATCTTCGGAACGAATATTGACTAATCGTATCTTCTTACAGTGTAGAAAATGGAGGGCTGTATCGACATTGTGAAGCATATGGAATCGCATCACACCTCTTTCGCGGGGCTGTAATAAAAATTAAGTTATAGCAAAGACAAATCTAATAAAACCGTTATTAAATGAAGCGTTAATTAGTTTTACTTATTTCGTTTCATTTTAGAGCAAAAAATATTAATCTTGTATTTACTGATATTTAATTAAACGCCATCTTAATACTGTAAGAACAATTTAAAGTTTATCAGTGCTATAATAATAACGGCATTTTATTCATAGAACCATATTTCTAGAAACCAAGGTTCTATTAACGTTGTTCTTCTATGGATGGTACTACGAGTGATTTTATTTATGTTAAAACATATCCTACAACTATCGCGTGTTCTCACGATTTATTGTGTATATATTTTGAGTTTGTATTTTTATATTTGGTTTATTTTTACAGCAAAAATTAATAGTTGTGCTATAAAAATACCTTGCCAGTTCCAGCAGGTACCACTTTTGATGAATATTACCGTGACAGTAACCTCCAACATTGATATGTTTCAAAGTACATATACAGGGTGATTCTAAACATGTGCTTTAACTTTAACCACGTATAGCTGAAATTATTTAAACCCTAAATTATCTAGTATTTTTTTTAATTCGATAACGTTACCGAGATATGGCGCCTCCGAGTTTTATTTTCATCAATTCACTAAAATCTAAATAACTTTTTTTTTCTTGTCCAATTGTAATAATCTTCATTATTTTGGAAAAGTAACAGTTCAAGCTTAATCTCCAGCCAAGGAAAAGGTACAATTGTGTGGGAAAACTGGATAAAATCTGACCCAGAAGTGGCGTAAAATTTGTAAATTAGGTGTATTTATGTAAATTGTCATTTCTATTCGAAAAGCTAGCTCTCTAAATATTAAATACTCGAAAACAATTGTAAGACCATTTTTTGGAAAACAGATTACTAGTTCAGAAGCCGTAAAAAACTAAGTTTAACAATCTTGTTTTCAAGACATACCCTTATTTACAACTTTTCTCCACAAATTTTTCACTTCTGGGTCAGATTTCATCCACCTTTCACACACAACTGTACATTTTTCTTGACTGTTGGGACTTTTAGCTTACCAAAACAACGAAGTTTATCAAAATTGGATAATAAATCAAACCATATTTACAGTTTAGTGAATTGATGTAAAAAAAAAACTTTGGAAGTCCCATACATCCGTAACGGAGCCAACAAAATAATTGGTTGATTTGGGAGTTAAATAACATCAGCTATAACTGGTTAAAAGTTTTTCGCTCGCGTTTACAATCACCCTGTATACACTGTGTTCCTATTTTCTACTTTGCAATTAAAATATAAAATGATACGGAAAAATACTTTTGTATGACATTTCAGTTTCAAGATTTCCTATCCTATACACGAAAATGCAGCAAAATATGTTGAACCAGCAAAAGACTGTACCTACGTTTAATTGATACTGTCAAAACGATTCACTCGAATTTCAAAGTTATCGCCAGTACACAAATTAAGTAAACAGTAAATTAATTAGCAGCAATGAAGAAAGCTTTATTACTAATAAATGTAGAGTTTATATTTCCATAGCACACCTCAAATATGTACTTTAGTAGGGAAAATGACTACAAATAGTTTAATATGCACAGTAGATTATTAATTTGAAAGAACTACAAATTACACGAACTGTTCAAAATGTACTTTATTTTCTAATGCCAGAAAGAGAAAAACTACAGGGTGTTGTATTTAAAATAAGGAAGTTGCGGGCATTTCCTAAGAAACAAAAAATGCTAGGATTTAATAGTAAAAGCAACACTATTGTGAATTTATATAGGAATTTCTGAAGCTTATATTATGGCAAGTTTGTTTTAATTTCATTGTTTGTAATAATGCGTTTGAACAAAACGAAAAAATTTAAATAGATTGGCCCCCTGAAAGAAACAATTTTAGTTGCTGTATGTTGTGTTGACTAGTTTCAGTACTATTCCCATATTTTATCTGGTTTTTAGAAATGTTTTAGGTATTTAAATTATTTAATTTAATTTAATTAAATTGCAAAGCGCAATTTCTAAAGCAATCTAAATTATGCAAGTAGTTTAGTGCGACTCTCATATACAGTTTGTTTCACTTCTCACCTACACACCCCTGTATCTTCCTTATTTGTTTTCTGATAAATTTCAAATTTTGGTCAATTATACTACCATTTAAAGCGGTTATTTTGATCATTTAAATAATTTTCCTGCAAACGAGTAGCCTACGACGATCAAAAATAAAACGGGAAAATTGAAAAACGATATTAAGAAAAGTTATTCAGAACTACAAAAATTGTCCAATTCCAAAATTTTCAATCGTAGGCTAGGTACTCGTTTGCAGTAAAATGATTTAAATTCTCAAAATAATCGCTTTAGAGGATAGTATAATTGATCAAAATTTGAAATCGATCATAAAACAAATAAAGATAGACGAGTGTGTACATGTAGAAGCCCTGAACCTAGGGTTTCCTCTATAAATATATCAAGTTTCGTCACCTCTATTTTACATTACAGTATATATCACCAAAACAGAAGAGCTCCCTTATGTTGGGACGCATTTACAATGTCCGCAGAAAAGTGCTGTTCAAATTTATATATATTCTTTCAGGCTTTCGTGGTTTTTCGAACGGTCAGTATTACAATTTACTTTCGACTTAGACCGCGTCCCCATTTGGGAACTACACCCAGCATTATCAGGTAAGGACCGACCTCTAACCTTACCTTACCTAATAATGCTGGGTGTAGTTCCCAAATGACGACGCGATCTAAGCCGAAAGTAAATTGTAATATTGACAAATTTATATAGTTAGATTTTTTAAAGGTAATTATTTTTGGAAATCAAAGTAGCACACATTGATTTTCCTATTGCAACGAATTAAGACGAAAATGGGCATACATGATATACAGGGCGTATATATTAATTGTAATAATACTTGGAGCAAATATAAACTAAGCTAAAACCACAAACTTTAACTTTAACTTAAACATTAAGATCCTTCAAGTGATTCCCATTCTACTAAATGTCTTCTTCTTCCTGTGCTATCTACAGAAGCACATAAAATTATATTTTAACATAATGAATTGTGGTCCCAGTTTCCCCGAGGTACTGAAAAAGATTAATTTCCAAGTTGTAAAATAGAAATTAAAACAGGTTACAGTTCCTTTGTAAATTTCAAACGTTCAATTAAAAATTATAAATAGAATGGCTCGAGAAAATAATCGCTTTGCCGCTAGTGAGAAGCAGCAGAAGAAAACCAATTAGAATACGCAAAGGGTTTGAATTGATCGGTTTTAGTTCTGACTCGTTCGGTTACTGACCTAACATACAATCTAAAATTACATTTTATGACCACAAACGGCGCGGTGTTCGTTACACTCCATAATTATTGTATTGGTAAAGTCATTGTGTAACCATGACAATAGACAGATGTTCAAGCCCAATAATGAAAATTGCAATTGCTTTGATCTACTTTTATTACCACTAACCTCGACGCTAGTACTTTAAAATTAAAGGTACGCCGTTAATAAATAATAAGAATCGACAGCTATACTCGGTATCAATAGAACAAACCCATTTTAAATTCTAAAGGTTTATAATTGAATACAGTAAAGAACAAAATTGCGAAGTAAGTAGACTAAAACGCCCACAATCATTACATCAAACTATCTTCGTTATTAATGAATATAGAAAGTTATATTAGGAAATTTCACAACAGAACCTTGAGCAAACCCCTTACAACTAAAATCTTTAAAACACCTAAAATCCTATTTCGGCAACTGAGTTGCCATCTTCAGTGTCAAATGATCAACTTAAGAATATCTAAAGTAACTGTGGCTGTGAAAAAGCTTTGAAGATAAATTCTTTACGTCAAGAAAGGAACTCTAATGTGATTAGATTTCCAAAGTTGCTTTAGATAGTCTGAGTTCATCAGTTCCTACTAAAAAACTTAGTTACCGAAATACATTTTCATGTGTTCTGAATATTGCGATAATAAGTCGTTCCTCAAGATTCCGTCTGTAAGTCGTAATTTTTAAGATATTTTATTTTGTTCAGTTCAGTAGAGTTAATTATCATAAGTAATTGTAATGAACACCGAATAAATTTATTTAATAGTCCAGAGCATAAATGTACTCACTTTTAGTAAAAGGAATGGAATTCGTGCTTTAGGCAACTCAATCTTTGACATTGTAGAATAATATAAATAATCTATTTTACACTCAGGATTAGTTTTTAGCAAAACCAATTGCACAATTAATTTTAGAAGAAACTGCTCCACCATTACTGTCGCGGTTCCGTCGATTTAATTTCGATGATTGAATCAGGAAACTGTGTTTTAGGAAAAACAGATTACTCGATCAAATTGGAACCACTTATGGTATCTACCGATAAAGTAACGGCAAGATCGAGTAAACCGGACAAACTACTACGAAAAATTAAGTTTTATTTAAAGCAAGCATACGGCTTTATAATATAATTGTAGAAAACTGTTTGTTGTGAAATTTGTCAAAATACCTTGAGAATAATTACTACTATGTAACCTTAATAGATTTCAAGCTAACTTATTTCATATTTTTCTTGTGGCCATACGGGCAAACAAATATCCTGATGAATAATGCAGACATAAAAGACAATTATTTTAAATGGAACTTATATTATTCAAGGCGAGCTACTGTTAAAGCCTCCTATTTTCGGTTTTGATATTAAACTGAAAATTTGAATTTTAGTGCAAAAATGGGATACACCATATATAGATATGGTGTGCTGAGAGTGGTGAATTGAATCTCGTAGCGAGTGGATGTGTTCCAACAGCCTAAACGTTTAATAGAGATCTACTTAAATTACCTTTAATAAACATTGTGAATTATTTGCAATATTATACTGTAAAACAATCAGTAAATTATAAAACACCTGCGGGATCGGGCCCCGCAGATAACGTTCCAGCGCGTGCTGGTTTTGATAACCGCACAAACAGCGATAAATACAAATAAATATAATCACTCAATAGAAAAATGAATGGTGAAGAAAAGAATTTACACATTGAACCTAATATTACTATAGTTCAACACGGCGAACTTTCACAAACAACTCAATTAAAACCAATATCAAACATCAATATTCCAAAACACCCTAACTATGTTAAAATGCCGAAGTTAAATTTCAAAGGAAATAAAGCTAAAACTCCTAGTGAAGTCATTGACCAAATTATGACGGCCAGCTCAGAAAAGACAACCCCAATGGACACAAATGGATCAACAAAACGCGATAGTAGCGAACTAACACCACCAGCTGAGGTCAGAAGAAGGTATTTATTAGATAATAATACACTAATCCAAGCGAACAAATTTCACGCGCTAACTTCAGATAACGATAATCCTATTAATAGCAGGAATGAAAACCAATCAACAAGTAATCAAGACATAGATCAGACAACACAGACAAATAAAATAAAAATCCCTGCAATATATCTTCACGATTGTAAAAACTTTCAAGAAATTGTAAAGGACATTAAATCCATATCCAAACATGATTTCACGACAATGTGCAAAGGACAATTTTTGCGCATAAATTTAACTACCTCAGAAGACTACAGAACATTAACAGATTATTATAATCTACATGATATTAAATATCACACTTTTCAAATACCAAATAATAACCAGTTATCAGTTATATTAAAAAACATTCCTACGTCCATTTCTGAGCAAGAAATAGAATCTGAACTTAAAAACACACACCGATTACCAATTACCAAAGTTACTAGACTATACAATAAAAGTAGAATACCCATCCCAGTATGTGCAGTTGAGTTAGACAAAAAAGAAAATGCAGAAAATATATTCAACGTAAACAAAATAGGTTACAGTATCATTACAGTTGAACCTAGGAGGAAGACCAATGAAATACCACAATGCCACAGATGCCAAAGATATGGGCATTCTAAAAATTATTGTCACTTAGAGCCCCGATGCATCAAATGTACGGGAAATCATTTGTACTATGACTGTCCAATAAAACGGACAGATAACCCACAATGCGTTAACTGCCTGGAAAATCATCCAGCCAATTATAAAGGTTGCATAGCATATAAGCAAATACATCAAAATCGCAACAATAATAACCAAATTAAGAGCCCTACACAACCAGCATATAAATACGTACAATCGAATTACCCAACCCTACCTAACCATCGGTCAAACAACAAAAAATACACCTCAATAACCGCCAATATAAATAATGAAGACCAAAATAATAACGAATCGCCAAGTCTAGTATCTAAAATATTTAACATCATAATTGAATTAATAAAACCTCACTTAACACAAATAAAAGATTTTATCTTAAATCTACTACCAACACTTCTCCAAAATGGATCAAATTAATCCTATTTCTTTTCGTAATATAACAACCCTAAACTGGAATGCAGACGGCGTTAAAAATTCGAAATCACTACTTGTTGACTTTCTGGCTAGATATAATATTGATATAGCTTGTATAACAGAAACACATCTAATTCCTGCGGAAAATTTCAAAATTCCTGGGTTTACAGTGCATAGGTATGACAGAAATTCACAAATAGCCGCTGGTGGTACGGCCATACTAGTAAAAAATCGCATACAACATCATCCGTTGCCGCAACAGCCGTTAAGAAATCTGGAAGCGAATAGTGTGAAAATCAAAACCATTAACAACTACTGGATCAAAATAATTAGTTGTTATAAGCAACCTAATAAATTACTAGTGGAACAAGATCTACACCAGCTATTCCATGATAACCTACCAACAATCCTCGTAGGAGATATAAATTGCAAGCACATATACTGGGGATGTCGAGTTAATAACCCAAACGGTGGAATATTACTGCAAATCACAACAACACTTTCTTTACAAATCTATGCGCCCACAGAGCACACTTATTTTCCTTATAGATCTGATTTTCAATCTGATATACTCGACATTAGCGTCAGCAAAAATTTTACTCTACCAATATTCCAGAAAGTTATTGCAGAACTAGATTCCGATCATAATCCAGTGTTAGTGTCATTTTTTGAAACTCCAGAATATACGAAACCATTACCCAGACTTATTAATGGTAAGATTTGTTGGGAAACATTCCGTCTACATCTAGACAAATCACTAGCACAGCCAGGAAAACTAGAAGGCCCAAGTGAAATTGACAATGCAATAGAACAATATACACATACCGTAAAACATGCAGTACAGCAATCCTCAATTCCAAAACGTACCTATTTTCGAAATAAATACACCCAACCTCCTCGACATATATCAGATATGATTAAGCAAAAACATAAAACACGTAGACAATGGCAACAAACTAGAGATCCAAGATTGAAAACTCTAACTAATCGATTGACTCGCCAAATTAAATGGGAACTTGATCATTTACGATTTAACTCTTATAAAAAGTATATCTCTGAATTTCAACCCGGTGAACCTTCAATGTGGCTGGCAACGAAAAGAATACTAAGAAAACTAGAAATCATCCCTCCAATTACAGTGAATGATAACACCTATAGCACAGATCAGGAAAAAACTAATATAATTGCCGACTACTTAGAGCAAACCTTCACCACACAACCGAACTACAATAATGCAGTATCTGACAAATATATCGAGTCCCAACTAGAAGACAGAATGCCCAAGCAAAATTCAGAAATAGATTATACTTCCCCAACCGAAATTCGTAAATTTATCAAAAAACTCTCAACCAAAAAATCGCCTGGGCACGACTCTATTCCCAACATAATACTAAAGAAGCTGACAAGAAAAGCTCTAGCCTACTTAGCTACTTTGTTCAATAGATGTCTGAGCTTAGGACACTTTCCAGTAAAATGGAAACACGCCCATATAATTGTATTTAAAAAGCCCAATAAAGATGGAAAAAACGTTGAAAGTTACAGGCCAATAAGTCTTCTCTGCGCGCTTTCCAAAATATTAGAGAAAATTATCCTAGTGCGAATTAATAAAATAATAAAAAACAACAACATTTTACCACCTTTCCAATTCGGCTTCAGAGCCCATCATTCAGCTATCCATCAGCTAAAGCGTGTCACCGAAATTATTGAGACCGGATTCGAAAACAAGCAGTACACTGTAATAGCCTTTATCGACATTGCCCAAGCATTTGATAAAGTTTGGACCGCTGGAATACTATACAAATTAATTCAACTGAATATAATGCCTTACCTTATCATAATAATTGCATCATTTTTACAACACAGAACATTCCAAGTAAGGATTAATAGTACGTACTCCAGCAGTAGGAAAACTAAAGCCGGGGTGCCACAAGGCTCAATCTTAGGTCCTATGCTTTTCAACATCTTCATGCACGACATCGGCGACGCATCCAGTAGCACAATAGGAATGTTCGCAGACGATACAGCCCTAATTTCCCAACGTGACACCATTAATGAAGCAGTAGAAGATCTCCAAATGAATGTGAATAGGCTGTGTAATTGGTTCGACAAATGGAACATTAAGATAAATCCCAACAAATGTGAAATAAAGATATTCACACTGAGAAGGATAAGGGAACCACCTGAATTAATTATCAACGGACAGCAAATTGCATGGAATGCCAGGGACAAAGCCGTCAAGTATCTTGGGGTATATCTGGATACCACTTTGACGTGGAGTATACATATTAACAACAAACTTAATCAGTGCTATTCTCGTCTTTCAATGTTGTATTCCTTAATAAATCGAAAATCTACTCTACGTGTGAAGTGCGGCATATTAATATATCAATCCTTATTAAGACCAATATTAACTTATGCATGTGAAGTTTGGTGTAATACAAGCAAAACAAATATTCG
This sequence comes from Limonius californicus, assembly GCA_014611495.1. NCBI lineage: Eukaryota > Metazoa > Arthropoda > Insecta > Coleoptera > Elateridae > Limonius > Limonius californicus. Next base: position 17,714 of record JABXWE010003274.1, on the reverse strand, counting down.
CAAACTCCAAACAATACAAAACAAAGTGCTGCGAATAATCGTAAACGCCCCGTGGTTTGTTAGAAACCTACAATTACATAACGAACTAGGTGTACCGCATATTGAAGAACACATAGAAAAAATAACCAAAAAGTTTTTGCGTAATATAGACAAATGTACCAGTGCAAAACACTTCGGTATGGGACAGAAAAAGATCCATACCAGACTTAAGAGACAGTTACCTCAGGACAAATATCCAGTAGCATATAATAGTGATTAACTCTTTCATTTAATAAACTCACTTAGTTTAATTTAGTTACTGAGGAGCCTTAGCCGTCCTCTTGCAAAAACCCAACATTGTAATCACTTATAACTATACTGTGTATAGCATGTAATATGCTGGGCTGGTAAATAAACATAATAAAAAAAAAAAAAAAAGATATGGTGTGCTGAATCTCTATATACAAGTTGTTGATACTTCTGATAACATTGTGACGTGCAACCCAGTTATGTCAAAAAACTGCATACATTTTCAAGACAGCAAGTATTCTTAATAGTTTTGAGAGTTTAGTGTTAAGGTTACAGGACAAAATCGGAGTATAATTTTGTGCAACAGACAGTACCATATCCATAATTTAATTTGTATAGATATTATAGTGTAATATATTCCACATATCACAGCGTTTAACTCGATTATTGGTAGAAACAGCAAACATGTGTAAAGTAGAGAGTTAGTACGTGTACACTAGAACCTTGCTAAGGAACTCCTTAACAACGTAAGTGAACATCAGGTCTTCCAGTTATTGATAACAATAACAGTTTTGCATATTTTGTATACATAAATTATTTTTAGAAAGGTTTAAACGCATTATCTTAAAATTACAGTTTCCTTAATCAAATAAATTGTAATAAAAACAAATACATAAATGAATATAGTATATTAAAACATGAGTTACAGAAGGCAACACATTCAAGCACGAATCCGAACCGAGAAGTGCTTGAATGGCCTTCTATAACGAGTTTTTTATACTATTTTCTCTGTTTCGTCTTCCATTTACATTATTTATTTAAATTTTTTTATAAAAATAATTGACAATTTCTAAGAAACTTTTGGTAGAATATAGTTAGGTTGGCAGCAACTATTTGTGTTTGTCAGTTGTGGGAATTCGACGTTTCAAAGTTTGTTTAACACGAAATCGACATTATAGTTTAATGCAAAATATATCAATTTAAATTCCGCAGACCGCGATAATACTCAAATCTGATAAAGTCTTTCAGCAAGGAACATACACTTAATGTCACACCGCAGGCATACCAATCGCTGACAACAAAATGTCACTCAAAATCGTTTAAGAATGAACTCCATTCTAGTCTTAAAAGTAGCGCGAGAATAATATCATTCTAAAGCCGAAACAGAGAATAGTATATTAAAACATGAGTTACAGAAGGCAACATATTCAAGCACGAATCTGAAATTCTGACACAAGCCGCGTAGCGGCGAGTGTCCGAACGGAGGAGTGCTTGAATGGCCTTCTGTAACGAGTTTTTATACTATTTTCTCTGTTTCGGCTTCCATTTACATTATTTATTTAAATATTTTTAGAAAAATAGTTTACAATTTCTAGGAAACTTTTGGTAGAATATAGTTAGGTGGCAGCAATTATTTGTTTGTCAGTTGTGGGAATTCGACGTTTCAAAGTTTATTTAACACGAAATCGACATTATAGTTTAATGCAAAATATATCAATTTAAATTCCACAGACCGCGATAATACTCAAATCTGATAAAGTCTTTCAGCAGGGAACATACACTTAATGTCAGACCGCAGGCACACCAATCGCTGACAACAAAATGTCACTCAAAATCGTTTAAGAATGAACTTCATTCTAGTCTTAAAAGTAGTGCGAGAATAATATCATTCTAATGCCGAACGGAGGAGTGCTTGAATGGCCTTCTGTAACGAGTTTTTTATACTATTTTCTGTGTTTCGGCTTCCATTTACATTATTTATTTAAATTTTTTTAAAAAAATAGTTTACAATTTCTAGGAAACTTTTGGTAGAATATAGTTAGGTTGGCAGCAATTATTTGTGTTTGTCAGTTGTGACAATTCGACGTTTCAAAGTTTATTTAACATGAAATCGACATTATAGTTTAATGCAAAATATATCAATTTAAATTCCACAGACCGCGATAATACTCAAATCTGATAAAGTCTTTCAGCAGGGAACATACACTTAATGTCAGACCGCAGGCACACCAATCGCTGACAACAAAATGTCACTCAAAATCGTTTAAGAATGAACTTCATTCTAGTCTTAAAAGTAGTGCGAGAATAATATCATTCTAATGCCGAACGGAGGAGTGCTTGAATGGCCTTCTGTAACGAGTTTTTTATACTATTTTCTGTGTTTCGGCTTCCATTTACATTATTTATTTAAATTTTTTTAAAAAAATAGTTTACAATTTCTAGGAAACTTTTGGTAGAATATAGTTAGGTTGGCAGCAATTATTTGTGTTTGTCAGTTGTGACAATTCGACGTTTCAAAGTTTATTTAACATGAAATCGACATTATAGTTTAATGCAAAATATATCAATTTAAATTCCACAGACCGCGATAATACTCAAATCTGATAAAGTCTTTCAGCAGGGAACATACACTTAATGTCAGACCGCAGGCACACCAATCGCTGACAACAAAATGTCACTCAAAATCGTTTAAGAATGAACTTCATTGTAGTCTTAAAAGTAGTGCGAGAATAATGTCATTCTAATGCCGAAACAAAGAAAATAATTTAAGCATAATACTGTCAAATAACACACGTTCTAATTTTGGGCGTCTGTCATCTAATTCAAAAAATAATTTAGTTTTATAAATATCAAATTGAAATTATCAAATTTCAAAAACAATTCCTTATTGTTTCATACATTTCAAAGTTTTGCCTGTGTATCAATTTGGTGAGGTTTACAAGGATTACACCATTATTTCAATTAATTGTAATTGCACTACATTTCGAAGACGTCCTTAAAACTTTGATTTTTCAATAAACCCATAGAAAGACATCCAATGGGCGAATGTGTTTGCCGTGTAATAGGTTAATTTGTTCTTGTCCACCTATCACCAAATAAATTTTGATTTGCTTGGAGTTATAGGGACACCCCATATTGTTGAAAAAGCAAATTACTGCAAAGTATTAAAGAAAGATACCAATCAATACAGTGTAAATGTAAACACGAGACATGTAGTCGTTTTATATCGAACGTACTTGTTTCTATTATAATTTGTAAGTCAGTTTTAGTTTCAATGTTAGGATAATGATGCACTGAAACATTGTTGTTTTGAATAAATTATTCCTTCGAAATAAGAATATAGAAAATGTTTCATTAAAAAAATGTTAATTCTGACAAATAATTCGAAAGTCTGATGCTAAACTGTTTTCTAAAGCGAATTACTGTTACACGGTTCTTGTATATAGTAACCCATCAATTTAAACACGTTTGCTATCTCTCCGAATAACCTAACATAAAAATAATAAACTGTAAAAATAACTTCTACTTGGTGTTATTTGGGTTGCCTGTCATGCTAGGCGCTGCAGATAATTTAGATATATCACTTCCTATATTATGTGTCGTTTTGGAGTTGATTAAAATAAGCCAATAGTTTCTGAAATTTCAAGAATCACGAGTCAATTAAAAAAAAGGAAAATCAAAACTAGATTACAAATATATAAAAAAATTCTTCGAATCGCCTCTTCGTATTTAAACTAAACAACTTTTATATTTAAAAAATTATTTACTCCTTACTATACATAATTAAGTCACGTCCGGCAGTAAGGCCACAAATATTATAAATACTTGTGACAAGAACGCCAACCGCATGACATAGTTACTTCAAATTACCACAAACGTCATAGAAGATGTTGAAATTGATTACCAAATTCTAAATAACGTTATTAAGTCTTTGTCGCATAAGGGAAAACTGAGTTCCATTTATTTCTGTGCGTTAGACGTCTGTGTGCTTGTTTATAGTAATTGTGCATAGAACATACCACATATAAAACAAGTTTCTGTAGGCTCTAAAATTACCCTAACTAGTATTTGGGTAGGGGTAACTTGAAAACAGATAAAGCAGATTGAAGCTGAGATATTAAGTAACTAATGAATGATGCAAATTAATAATTAATATACGCGGTTAGCGTTTGATCAACAACGGCTGCCTAGCAGTAATGTTGCAAGAAATTCTTATTGTATAAAAAATACTCCCACGTGCTTATAGTATGTCCATTATGACTTCAAATTAATATTTTTAAGGATATCTTTCTGAATTAGTCTGCATAATTCCAATTTGCATTGTGTCGCGCATAGTTAACATGCCGAGCTTGTCGTGGCGAAGGACAAGGACGTAGTGATCCAAATATGTCCCGTCTTGTATGAATGACGAGAGATCATTAATTTTATGAATGAAAAATGGCATGCAAAGTACTTGGAATGGTAAATGTATACGCAACAGGTGGAGGTGTAAAAAGCTACAGCATTTATGAGTACGCTTTACTTCCATTTATGGTCTGGATTTATCATAAATGGCTTTGATTGAAATTATTTGTACAGTTAATACGCGCTCGACATTAAAAATCCATTAAACTGTTATTCAGTTCTCTTTCATACCATTTGTATATTACAGAAAAGGTCAAACTACTATATTTTAAAATAACCCAATTTCACAAAAATATGTAAATGCTGTCAATAAAAATCCAAGGGCGATTTAACGTAAATAGCCAAAGTTATTTACAAGCTTTTTACAACCTTGACCTGCAAATAAATACAATGATTGTTATATTCTAGAAAAAAGGTTTCCTTCGGAAACAAAAAAATACAAAATGTTCTTTGTGTTCACATGGAATATTTTTGGGAAAATGCCTCAACTGATTTACCATGGCATAAAATAGAGTAACCATTCATATAATAGAACACAAAACAGAGCTATCTATCACATATTAATTTTTGTGGCAGCCTAAAATATTTAACAATTAATAAAATAAAAATAACAGTATAAGATAAATTCTACAAGTTTTCAAAATAATACTAGATACAATTAATTCGTCGCAATTTAGCAAACTGCAAAGGTGTCACTAAAAATCCACGGGCAATTTAATAGTAAATTGCTAGGCGTATTTAAAAGACTTATTAACGCCTTATTCCAAAAAATAGCATTGTTAATAAATCGGTAGAAAATAAAATCTTAAATTTTTGATAAAAAGTGGGCCATCCAGTTGTCCCCTCTTAAAAATGGTTGCCGCAACCCAACATACATGTATCACAGCAACTGACTATTGAATATTTTATGCTATAAATTGATCTCTCACTGCAGTAACTAATAGTTGTACTAATAATAATATTTTGGTTTCCGTGCTACATATGTATGTTGGGTTTCATCAACGACTTTTAAGGAGAGAGATATTAGCTGGTCCGCCCTGTACAAGATGTACACCTTGCTTGCTTCCTTAATTGTTTTAATATATGTCAACTAGTTTTCTATGATATATCCACAGGTAATTATTATTACAACACAAAAACGAAAGGAAGCTTTTCTGCACATAATACTTTTGGTGGCAGCGACGTTTGATTATCAAGCTATGAAATACAAGACTTGCTTGTTGAAATTACAAATAAAGTGAAAATAAGATCTGCGAAATCTTATTTACGACAGTCCACTCTAGTAAATGAATGAAATTATTTAAATGATTTAAAATTACTTACAAGTTGCTCGCCAGTAAGAACTTCCAGCAGCGAAATGAGGTTGTGACCACTCCGTAAATCTTCGAACAAATCTCTGATTTGTTGGTTTGCCTAAAACAGGAAACAATAAATTAATATCAAAAGCCATGTGTATATTTTTCAGAAATCAAAACACACAAAACAACAAGCAGATTAGAAACAGTAACAAAATAACATAATTAATAAAAACATACTTTTGGAGAATTTGCATGCACACTTATTTTAAAGCACTACATTAATAAAATACCAAAACGCTAGTGAAAAGTACTAAATCTACAGCTACTTAGTAATAAAATACGTACAGATTACAAATCCTAAAAACAAATTATTTTTAGAAATGTTTCTATAGTTCTGGATCTAATTGACATCAATATCTAAAAAGAGAATTTTACATGGAATGAGCTAATACGCTACTGCAAATATTGTTTTACCTACTGCATTGTGTAGACGGAGTAACAATAATTCATTAATCAATAAAATTTTCAAATGAATAAATTCCTACTATAGTTAAAATAATATCTTTGCAGAACATTCAGGCGAACCATTAAAACATGATTTTTGCGGTTGCTCATTTACTGTTTAACATTAATAACTCGCTTGACAATATTGTTTAAAGTAACGATAATATCGTTAAAGTCCCAATGACTCATAGTGGGAGAAATTGAATAAATATATAATAAAACACACTGTCGGTTCCCACAGAAAATATTTAATGAAGAAATGTAAAATAATTTGTTAACGTTTTCAAGCAAACATATTGCCCATCTTCGAACTATAATAAAATAAGAACATACTTCAATAAAAAAACATATTAATCGGAAATTTAAGCTTACCTGATGGAACTGTTAATTTAGGTAAGCTTAAATTTCCGATTAATATGTTTTTTATTGAAGTATGTTCTTATTTTATTATAGTCCGAAGATGGGCAATATGTTTGCTTGAACACGTTAACAAATTATTTTACATTTCTTCATTAAATATTTTCTGTGGGAACCGACAGTGTGTTTTATTATATATTTAAAGTAACGATGGCAAAATATTTTTTATCCTACCCATGTATTAAAAAACCACCAAAAAATTCAACCGATGATAATTTAAGTTGCATGTGCAGGGGTACCTAATCTAAATCATCAATTTAAAAAAATTCAAAAAATAAAATTTTACTTAGAAATCTGTTACTTGGGTTGCATAACGCATCACGCGTATCTGTTATATTACGTTGATAACAGAAAACATTTTAAAATATGCATCTCCCATAAAATATATTTTATATCAATGGTAGCAATGCGTAGTATACAGCAGCATTTCCCATTATAATATTAAATAATCTTAAAAACAGAATGCAAAAGTTATGAAAATCAAATAAATTGCTTAGATTTGATAACAAGCGGGAAATGTTTACGTTTAATATGGAAATTTAATTGAAATCCGAAGTTTTAAGATATTCTATTTTTTTTTATAGTCAGTATTGCAATTTGTTTGTGGCTATTAATACCAACAATCTAGTATTTACGCTCTTTATTGGTTTCTATTAAATTGTTTACTACTGCTTAGCAGTTTACTACATTTGTCAGTAACTTGAACTTGTGATTTTAACTGTGAAACATAACACGTATTCATTTCTTTCATATTTTTGAATAATGCGAATGTAAATTACGTAATACAGATTTTATAGAACAGGACTAAAAATCCTGAAAAATCTGGAAACGTTAGCTATATCATTCGAAAAAAGAATAGGTAACCCGAAATACGAATCACAGTGGATTGCGGTATCTACATTTTTTACGGTATTACGAATCAGAGATATGCCTGTCTGTGTGAACGAAAACAACAAAGTCTTATTTATAAATATCCAAATTTAAGTATTTCCAATATCATAAAATAGTATAACACATTTGCCAGTTAACTGCCAAGCATACCGGCACCTCCGATTCATAATATTGTCAATAAAAATGTAGATATTGCAGTACCTTGCGAAATGTATTTGGGTTGCTTATTTATGTAATGGTAGGCTCGTACTCTGCCATGAATCACCCTGTATGCCCTGCAATGGTAACCTAATAGTTATCTTGAAAAATGCTTACCCCAAACAACAGTTTAGTTAGAAAATACACAAGCATGCTTAAATGTTGTAATTCATTTTTTAACATCCAACGATGTAATTGTAACATAATCTTCGCTTAAAAAAAACTTTTTGGGAAACTCTGGTATAAAAATATCTATATCAGTTTTGCATGTTTACTGGCCGATTTTATTTGCAATACATTGACATCAACAGTCTTTTTGTCCTACTGCTGGGCATCGGTCTCTTCTCTGCCACGTGTTTCTCCTCAGCGCTAAGGTAGAAACACAGGGGACCTATAGTTTAACGTCGAATTCGAACGACAGATTTCCAGAGAATGTTTTTAGCGTAATTCTGGCATAGATTCTATTCTGCATGCAACATTCTTTTGCTTAATATTGTCTACAACTACAGCCTAATAAAGCACACACAAAATTTACAACATCAAACTTACTGGCGAAGGACAACATGGAGAATTGTTGACGGTCACACATACGTGCAGACACGTGTAATTCTGCAACCACCAACAAAATACATTTAACAGCAGGCATAAAATTGTGTACAGCTATAACCTTAACCATGGTAAAAATTATGAAGGCCTCTTTGGATTGCACAGGATGCGAAACATAAACTTGACATTGTCTGTTTGGGATTCATTAATATTCCGTTTATACGATGCACGTGACAGGTGATGATGATGAACATTACGTCTGTATAATATTCGCGATTAGTTCTATTTAATAATCATACAGAAAATAGAACAAAACGCCCAGTACTTCATGTGAGATGCTGTAACAATTGCTGTTGTCGTTACGGGTAATAAATTTTCAATAACTCCGAAGGAATGATCTTCAAAATTAATGTTCATAATATAGATAATCTTGGTAATAAAGACAAGCATTAAGTATGTGGAAATGTAGAGCAAAACATTATTTTCGTAACGCCCTGCATTGCAAAGCATCTACATGACACGCTGTAAAGATATGTGTGGTTAAAAATATCTAGTATTTCTGGCCGGGCGGGATTAGTGGAAACCAATATTAACTTTTTAATCGAAATGACAGTCAGTTTATTGTTTTCCTCCAAATAAACGTTGTTATTGAAAATACAGCCTTCACATTTTCGAAATTTCTCAACAAACAACGCTTTTTAAGATTGTATAAAGCAAATTATAAAGAATGGCATGGAAATTGAAAAGCGAATGCCATGGGAAATTAACTTTAAGTCGTCATGCATCTCATACAGATGGAGCAGATAGCTAGGGATTTGAGAAAATTGCACCATTAAAAGAACTCTGCTGACACTGCAGGACAAAGAGTGAAAGAATATTTTCTCTATTTTCACAACATGATAATTGACTCTGCGGCTTTCATTATGATAGTGATCGGTTACTAAACAATCTAGTACGTTACCTAGGTTGGAAATTTTAATTCAACATGAGCTAGTATTTTACATTCATGCAGTTCTTATGGTGAGAAATTAATTAATACCTGTAAGTTAAAAAACAAAAACCTGCCACAGCGAGGTCACAGCAAAAAGTGGCCGATCGCCTGGGGTGTTCGAATCCCGGCTGGGGCGACCGCATTTCGCTTAGTTACGTTTAGGGTGCATGTTGCATGAATGTTTAGTGTGTAAGGGACACCCGCACCCCATGAAGTAATGCGAAACCGGGAGGGGGGGGGGTAGCAGTATGAATGAATGAGAAAAAAGAAGTATGAATAATAAAATTTCCATAAATGTTGCTTATGCAAAACAAACCCTATGTCTTTACCTATTGCAGACTGCCTGTTATTTCTCAAAACAAATTTGCGCCAATGGTTTTCACTTCATAGCTCAACATATTTATTTCTGCATATACAGGGTGTTTAGAGAAGACTACAATATGGTTGCGAAGATATTGGCCACACAAAATACAATTTTAGTCTTGGGTTTTTAAACCTATAAAATCATACTGTTTTGCGAATTTTAACAGTTGGAATTATTATTACGTAAAGTTCCATAAAAAGAAATTAGTTTTAGTCGCTTATAAACGCAAGAAAAATAGAAAATTATAAAAATAACTAACGGAATGTCCATCATTATTGTCTTATAGAACCTCTAAACAAATTTTCACATTTTCTAGTAATGCATATCATAATTTTTAGTACAGAAACAGATTAACCGTATACGAATGCGTGTATAGGATGACGCTGCAAAATTTGTTTTATTTTATGTTACCAAGGATGCGATTGCATTGCACCAGATACGACATAGGACAGCAGTTTTATTTTTTAAGTCTTATTTACGTAAACTATACATTTAATGCCAAATGGTTTAGCCTTTCTCATAGCACTCTGCATGGTAATTTACTTGCAGAAGTCATACAATAGACTAATATACTGTATAAATCAGAATGTGGGGCATTTACAAAATCTTTCAAAAGGTTTAATAAATGGATAGGGATGTCCTGATAGTCGTCGTTACATTTAATGTTCCTCATTTAACAAATAATACTATTCAACCTAAAAGATAAATTATATACAGGCCACCAATATTAATTAAATATACGGTGCAATTTCTTTTATATTAAAATCATGTTTTCTATACTTAAGAAGCAAAATTATAAGCAATCATAAAATCAGGCGAATCACTTTAAATTTATAATAAGCATGCGCGCACACCATTGTTGGCGTTGGATATTTTTCACCCTTGATGACCAAAAGCCACTGCTTGAAGATAACATAACATATTTCTATGGAAATCCTCGTTTTGTTGTTAAAATGTAATATCAAGATAAAGAAAATCGTATGGTATGCGCAACGCATTTTTTTCATAATCTGTACTACAGAATCCCATGTTTGAATTAAATCTATATTTTTAATACCGAAACATTAAATCCAACGTAGGCCATCAAAAGGTTTCAATATTTTGAAAAACAGAACGTGCAAAAATGGTTTTCAAACAATCCTAACCTCCACTTTACTAACTGAGAAACAATTTAAGAAACCACGAACGATTGGCATCTTTAAAAACAAATACATATTGTATATTCGGACGACAAACTGTTGTAGCTACTGATCTTTCCATTGGCAAAATGTCAGATAGTTCTATTAGAAGTTATAAACAATTTCATTTAAGTAAAGACACCCAATCTGGTTTGCATAACCACTTTCTTTCAACAATTTTGTATACCTGTAGTATACATATACATTTCACATACCTATTTTTATTTCTACTGTACAATTGTATTAAGTATTACTACAAGACAATTTTTAGAAAACTATGAATTGCAGGCCTATTATTTCTTGTAACTAGAAGTAATAACCACAGGCTACGAATTTCGATTCTTGTAAAATACAATTTTGAATTAAAAATTGTAATAAAGACCTTGTCCTGCATACAATGTACATTATAGCTATCCACTGTTTCACAACTAGGTACGTAATTAAATTAATAATTCCTAGTAAACATGACACTATGCATCACACGCAAGCAGCAAATAAAACGAGCAAATAAATTGTCAACTTCACCAGGACAAAAAATAAACGTAAATGGCAATTTTAACGCATAATAAAGGTAACTTCAATTTAAAAGGGATTAAAAAAAGAACTTGTTCTTGCGTCAGAAGTGTCCATGTATGAACAATCAGGCTATCCAGTCTCAGGATACAACCGATAAATTAATTAAGCAAATCAACGGAGTGACTATACAAATGCATTTATTACAGCTAATACATGTATGCTATTGGAAGTATTTGGAACGAAACAGTAACCGACTCCGCTGTAAATTTATTGTTAATTAGCTTCATAAATAAGACATTTGTGTGCAAACCGTGCAACCTGAATGACGTAGGTATATAGGCTCATATTTTACCCCACTGACTTCACCTCTCGATACAATACGCCCAAGCAACTTCTTCCACGCACCATTATCTCCGTAATTTATTTAAATGAGGAGTGAAGAGTGCAAAATAAATACGGCGGCGGTAAGAATCTTTACGCTCTTTCATTTCATACAAGCAAGCCGATTAATGGAGCTTTGATGACTGAAGAAAATCTTCTCGGGGCATCTTAAAATGAATTGTGACGGCGTTAAAAATAATCCTACTACAATGGATTTCAAAAACTGATGTATGGGAAACCACGGGGCACGTCAGAATAAATATAAAAAAAGTTAAGTAAGTGAGTGTAATTTTTTATAATTTGAAGTTAATTATTTAGGAAACTGTGATGTTTAAATAACTATTTTTTCAATACTCCACGCTATGTGGCCTATTTCATGATATTGTTCAAATATAATAAAAAAAAATGTGTAGAGTTTCTTTACATTATGTTATTACTAAAACAATCTTGTACTGCACTACAGTGTTTCAAAATAGGGCTGTGAATATCTATGAAAATAAAGGGTAGGAAGCGAAGTATATATCAAAATATATAAATACATGTATAATAAGATGTGTTATGAGTGAATTAAAATAAAACCTATTTGGCCAAACAATAAAAATATCTGATAAAAATATATTTTTATTTCCCAAGAACTTTGTAGCGTTTTCGTTTTGGGAAATTTAAACAAACTGCCGAAAACTTGATATTAATTATTCCGAAAATAAGAATGTTGTAACATCTATTTTATTTACCTTTCTGCACTATATGGTCTACTTTATAGGAAAATCGTTCACAACCGTAAGATAAAAGTATGAAAAATGGGGATTGTTCAGTAACTTGAGATTTCGTTTCTAACAGGTCGAGAATTTTTGAAATTGCCTCAAGATCGGCAACAAGTTTCACATCTAAGCAACTTTTAAATGATTTCGTTTACACTATATAGCGTGTATATTCAATTTAATTGAAACTTGAATTGAATTGAATTGAATTGAAACCTTTTAAAATTAAATTAAAATATCGTTCGAGCTGTTCAGATTCATCAAATAGCAATACTTACTTTTCCAAGGTAAAAAAAATGGAAAATGTTACTCAGTAGCGTTATTTTATTGCTTTTATTGTTCTACACAAAATAATTAGTAATTTCAATTGCTCAATTTTCACCAGGGCGTAGTTTTTACACTATATTTACATATTATTAGCTCCTTCATCTCATATGTTTGAACTTAAAAAGTAATAAATAAAAATAAATCATTACACAAATATAACAATTGTGGTTTGTGGAAATGTTACTAAAGAATCCCATTAAATTATTAAAATAATTTTCCTATTACAAGATTTTTCAAAATCGGAGCGTAACATCTTCGCGAGATTCAAAGGCCAGTCAAAGCACATAACAAAAAATACTTTGGGGCTATGAGTGAATTAAAATAAAACATATTTGACAATACAATCTTACGTCCGAATCTGCACATCGAGAGCTAACGACATCTTGAACATCCTCATGTACATCTTTGAATCGGTTAAAACGTGTACGATTGAAGTGCGCCGTACAAAATTTAAGAATGAGTTTCTTTAGGAGTTTTGCCTCATTTATACCAAAATTTAATATTCATTTGTTGCTCCACGATGACTGACGGACACACGATCTACGCTCTAGAGCCCTGCGCCAAAACTAACAGTAGTTTAATGTTCGCTTGACCACCCTCTATTGAGAAAACGGTAAACTAGTATATGCTTTTTTTTTAGTGTTTGTTTAATTCCACGGGACTCGGGTGCTAAATCGCCAATCCGGTAATTAAACAGCCAAACATCGTACAAGGTTTTAAAATCAGTTTTAGCTAATTTTTGAATATAAACTCATCACACATTAGAACATGAAAGTATGTACCTACAATGATTCTTTGTCCCCCATCCGCATACTCTAGGACTCACATTATAATTTAGTTTAGATTTTATGTTTGATTTAATTTGCTTGCAGAGTTATTCTGTGCTCCACTAAGTACTGTTCGTATAGGGTAAGTAAAAATTGTTCCTATTTTGGTAGGAAATGCCTTTAGAAATTTTTTGGAATTCTGTTTTTCTGAGGACGCCTACAATAACGTCCCGACGTCTGACGGTTTATAAAATATAACTAAAGAAGCAATGTCTCAAACATTCGTACAAAATTACATAAAACTGGCCTCGAAGAGATCTTAGGATAATAGCATATAGGTGAATCTTCAAAAATGTAATCTGCTTCTGCTTGTTGAGCTGGTTACTGCAAACTATCACGCCAATTATTGTTTCACATCCTGTACATAAAAAGCTCCAATCTGAACCGCAAATATGAAATATTGTAATAATATTATTGTGTACAAACCTTCATATATTTCCAATGCTATGCGAGCGTGAATAAAGGAAATAGATTATTAATATCACAGTTAAGACATAAAACCACAAAAAGATATTTAAAAAATCACTTGCAGATTTTTAACCTAATAGAATATTAACATAATTCAATAATTATTTCTATGTTTAACTTGATTTAAAATAACCGCATTTATTTTAATCCTTTTTGTACAAAAAATGTACTTCCTAGTTTTACTTTTCTTCTGGTCTGAATGTCCAATATTTGAACATACATTTTAAAACATTCTGCTTTCTTCCATGTGATAAATTTCAAATTGTAATCTTACACATTACCAATATTTTTAGGGATCGTGATTAAATTGTTTGATTGTGAATAAATGATTTGATAATTGAGGGAACTATGCATTCTTTCTTCGAAGTGTTTCTAGAACCGGATAGTTATTAAAAATATTAAAACATTAAATATCTGACTATAATTACAAGATCTAAAATGTAGTTAAGAAATATTAATCTTAATTAAATCTTTAATTGACAAACGTATTTAATTAAATAGTAATTTAGCAAATACATATTGCATTACTTCACTTGCTGATTTGAGCAATGTTTTTCTTGCCACTACTATGTCAAATAAAATTCTATACGAAATATACGATGCGTTGAACGTCATCTTAAGTGCGGATTGAATGTGCGTAAATTGCATACACAGGGTAGCAATAGGGACAGAACAACAAAACTGACACGCTACCCTTATGAAATTTAATCCTCTGATGAATCACTACCACTATTCAAAGGAATTAATCACCAGTTTCTGTTTGTATTTTAAGAAAGGACACCTCATAATAACCGATTGACGTAGTAACTTATAAGTACTGCGTGTACTTTGACTTGTGTATAATAATTTTATTATTGCATGCACTTCAATTATTTAGCAATTAAAAAATACAAAGTTTAATTTTCAGTTGTCAGAGCGCACTGCAACTTTGTTGCTTTATTGCAGTATTATTCAGCAGCCTAGTTTTAAAAGTTTTTCTTCTACATGTACGAATCTTCAGACAAATACATTTCTTAATATTTAAACTGCGATTATAATTAACAAATATCTATTCGTATACTACTTAGACTGCATAAGATATTTGTATGTATTGGTATCGAACCAGCTACGTTTTTGGTGGAAATAAGAAAATTAGGGTTATGCTGTATAATTGTATTACGGAAACTCAGTCGCTGCTGACTCAAATTACCAGAACCATTTCGACTGAAATAACACTTACCTATGAGGAGGCGAAAATTTATATATTAAGTTATCAAGCGGCATCGGGCGTAGCCCACGGATTCGACTAGCGACCTTTAAAACGCCTATATTGGTCTGTATTTCTAATGCAAAACCGTGTCAGAATTCCAAATTAAATCCCATTATACAAATTTACAACTACAATAATGAAACTTGTCTGTTATACTTAAAAAGGAACAATAAACTGCAATTCTAAATATGAACATGAAAACTAATTTTACAATGATCGACAATTTGTTATTGCCGCATGCCCATAAAAGATCCAAGAAGTATATACATTTTTATTGAACTTTCTCTCCTAATCGATTAATCATTGACAGGAAATAAACTATTAAAAATCTTAATGTAGACTTCATGTAGTGCTATTGCAAAATAAGGAATCAATTCAACCGGTCGTTCTGACATTTAGATTTGTTATTTCGGGAGCTTCAAATAGAACATTAAAGCCGAAGAAAACCCGATTCAGATATAACTTTAACGAGCTTAAAATTTATATTAAATTATAAATTATTATAATACATTTTCTCTTATGTAAAGATGTTAGATATGCTTGTAAAATAAAAATGAGAAACTTTCTACTGTTAATTTTTTCCCTTAATTGTACGTTCGTTAATATTCACACACTTTTATAATCTACCCGCATATTACTGAACATTTGTTATGCATCTGAGATTAACTATGGTGTATACACGGTTTAAATCAAAATACATTAGGTATTTTTAAGCAGCGGGTGTCGCTGCACTTGACGTTTATGCCGAACTAAAATAACCGACAACACATGTTTTATGTACAACCAATTCATTTACTGGGAAACTATAATCGTGAGAAACATACTGCTAACTGTGTTGTAGTGCGAACTAAAAATATTAAGAAATTTTACTTAAATGAACTAACATTTTAAAATCCCTACTACTGAAAGCTTTATTTTCCAACAAAAGGTGTCCAAAAATTGGGAACAAGTTAGGCGGTACAATACTTGAGGCTGCGTAGTAAAAATTTTATTCACAAAAGGTTTGCACATAATAAAAAAATCCGGTAATAGCAACTGCAAGTAACAACTTAAAAGGAAGAAGTAATTACCATAAAAATCCATAAAATTACAAATAATTGCGTTATATGTCAACAATCAATCAACAGGTTTTTATGGACCTTGGATATATCTCGACACTATAACTAATTACAGTTAATATTAAGTCAGTCTGTCAAGTAGTTATTTTCCTTTAATCAGCGCATTTGTATATTTATTTAACACGGATAAGTGGATATCGTGATGTAATGAAAGACATTGTTTTTTTTAAAGCCCCCCATCCAGCTTATCCCGGCTCAGCAAATTTCCTGCTATAGAACGGGTGTAACATATCTCACTCTTGAAAAATTCTATACCCTAGCTGCAACTAAAACACCACAAACACCCTGGAAAAGTGCAGTGCTCAGGAATCGAACCTCAGTGACTTTGATAGATTCACTCCGAAGTCAAGCGCCTCGGCCAGTACTATACCGCAATTCCCTAAATATTTTGTTTAAAAAGGGCTTGCCGACAAGTGTGTCTAAGTGAACTATTGAATTAAAACGTGATCGGGGGGAAGTCTGAAAGAAAACCCTTCCAGTTGAAGCAGTCCAACAACATGCAACAATTTTCCAAGGCTGTTTAAATCGTTTGAGGTTTCGACATAGATTTGTAATCACAGAAAAGCTGTGCTCGACTATATACGTACAATCTACCATCTACCACGAACGAACGACGGCTATTTTTATAAATTATATTACAAAGCCTTTTGGTATGCTAAAGAATACTGTTTATATATTCTCCCCTAAAGGTCTTAATCGTGTCAGAAAAAATACTACGCCAACATTGTGGACCAATCGGATAAAATATGCCTAAAGAAAGTAATTCTTCGTCAAGACAAACAGCTATACAAATCCAAGAAAAGGTAACATCTCTTCAACAGATTGGGAAAACTGTCTTATTGTGTTGGGTCCCCTCTCACGTGGGTATTCCCGGAAACGAAGCAGCCGACCGTGCAGCTAATAAAGCTATAACTTCTTCAAACTCCCAAGTCGTCAAAAAAATATCTAAAGAAGATCTGAAATCGTTTTATAAACATTGCATCAACAAGAAATGGCAACTTGAATGGGAATCCTCCAATTGTAAACTACTCCCAATCAAACCACAAACCAAAGAACAAGTACTAACTCACTCACTGTCCCGCCAACAACAGGTCGTTCTGACTCGTTTAAGAATTGAACACACCAAAATAACGCATTCCTATATATTAGAACAAAAAGAGAAACCAATGTGCCAAAACTGCAATGTTCCACTATCAGTAAAACACCTCCTACTGGATTGTCGAATTTACGAAAACGCAAGAATACAGTTCCAAATACCCAACTCCCT
>JABXWE010003273.1:0-47601 GCA_014611495.1 Limonius californicus | reverse complement strand
TCTCTATCTATCTCTATCTCTATCTCTCTCCCTCTCCCTCTCTATCTCTCTCTATCTATCTCTATCTCTATCTCTCTCTCTCTCTATCTCTCTCTCCAGCTACATTAAATAATTTCTGAGTTCTCAGACCGATTCAATTTTTTAAATTTCTGAACCACAACACGGTTGTTCAATCAATTCTTTTTTTTCCTCTATTCTGCCCAACGATAAATAGGAACATTCGGTATTTGACTCCACGCATTGTGTTTCCAATTTATTCTGCTTTACACTGCTGTATTATTTCATATAACTTTCGCTTTTTTGCTGTTCATCTCAAGTCCGCATCGTTGGTAATTGTTGCCGTCGAAGGAATATGACACATTTCGAATACTTGTTAGTCATTTTTATTTTCAATGGTATCATTGTACTTCATGCTGTAAAACTGGACCATTCGTCACCGGACTTTGAACACAAGCTGCCTGGTACAAAATAAACTCCTCACTTTAATGAATCTGCCATAGACTTTCTCAATCCTGACCTTGATTTCCTGATCATATAATTGAGTTCCTAAATATATGTATGTAGCGACTTGCTCAATTTCCTGGTCATCCAAGAAAAGTCAATACTATTTCGTATTTAAACAACTGAATCGCTTGAAAAGTTCTAAACCAATAATCACCAAAACTAGACTACATAATAACTTGTATGCTTTATAGTCTATAAATCTTTCAAACGTAAGTGTAATTTCTACACGGCTAAGTATACAGCTCACAACTGCCTTTTTTTGCTTCGAAGTATGTTGTGATTGCTAAAATTTTCGATTCTGTATTTTGTATACTAGTTCTTACCAGCTCTTTACCAGTTCAGCTGTTATCTCATGTTTGCCGGATGACAATTGATTTAAGCTGTTCACTTTTTGTTGAAGTTCTTTCCTTGTAAGTAGTTCTATGTTTATATTATAATAACTACTAAAAATATTCCTTCCACCTCGCAATGATTCCTTCTTCACCTGTTACTAGTTGCAGTTCCTAATTGTTGCATACTTTTGTTGTGACTTAATATTTTTCCTTTTCTCTTCTCACTTTTTGATAGAAGGCTCGTACTTGTTAGTTTTTGTATTTTTGTTCAAGTTCTTCTAGTTTTATATTTTCGTATACTTCTTTCTTTGTTCTGCAAATATTTTAATAATATCTTCTTCTATTTCGGCATTGTTCCGTATTTGACCTAGTTTTATATATCATTTTTATTTCGGGCTTCGTTTTCCCTCATGATCTTCTCTACATGCTTCATACCATTTATTCTATTACCATGTTAAATTTCGTCTTCTGGTTTTGTTTGTTACTGTGTGTTCAGCTATAAATGATTTTTCCCATTTTTCTTATATATCCGAGTCATATAGTGATGGCCGTATCTCGAATGCAATCATTCAAAATATTCGACTATGCATATATGATATGCACTCGAGATGCAAGTAGCTCATTCGAATGATAAAACTTCTCGAACTACATTCGTTTAGTGGTGTGCGCATCTCGAATGAAACAATTCGAAATATTCGGTTAAATATCCATAACCGAGATTCCAATAATTCATTCAAATGATAAAAATCGCTCGGTTTATTTTCGTTTCGTTGTTCGGCTGGTAATCGAAATATCGTATATAATTTGAGTATTATTCGAATTAATTTGTCATTTTTGGAGATACTAATAGATAAACCGCAGAGTAACATATTTGACTTGTTTTGTGTGATGAGGTGGCATGTGCAGCTGAGTTAGCAAAATAAGTTCTTATAATTTTGAATCGAACAGGCTTAAGTAACGATTTTTTGTATCTACCTACTTTTCCATACTTATATTCAAAAATATTAATCGTGAAATATTTTTGATTGATTCTCATTATTCAATTAAATATAATATTGTCATAAACTAGATAAATAAATATAATGATTTCAGCAATTTATGTCAATGTTAACAAATAAACCAAAACTTGCAATCTTAATCAGTTGCGATCATTTGTAATTTATCCGGCTTTTCTTATTAGCTTCCCGTCGTCGTGATTAGGCTTATAAAGATATAAATTATAAGCTATTAACAAACTATAATAAAATAATTAAAAATCTCGTCAATATTTAATAACTTATAATATAACACGGAAAACCATAAAAGGCATTTACAGTCAGATTAATCATACAGTGTGACGAAATTTAAATAAATACAGAACAGAATCCAGTCGAAAAACAAAGAAACAATTTGAGCCAGAGGCGGGAGTGCCATGGAGTCATCATTCAAAGGGCAGGATTCGAGAGATTTCTGGCATTTCCAAAATGCGCGCGCCTTTTGTATTTGAATGATTCATTCGAATGAATATCTCGATTATTAACATCATTCGAGTACTAATCTTTCGATTATTAAAATCATTCGATTATGACCATCACTAGTGTCATCGGTGTTTTCGAGCAAAAGTACTGTGTATGTTTGTTAGTAGCTAGTAGGTCTCTTCATATTTTATTCTTTCATTATCACTGACTCCCTCTTTACACTTCTTATACTTTTCCATTCTTGTTATTCGCTGACTATATTTTCCTGTACGCATAAGATGGTCTGAGTCACAGTTCAGCTTATGGTAACTTCTCGCATCAGTGCTGCGTGTCTTTTATTTATGAGAATATGGTCTCTTTGTGTATATTTTTATATGGGAAGCAAGTATTGGGGAAACAATCATATTTTACCATAGCAAAATCTATTACTCCTCTCCTGTTTTAACTGCTTTATCGTGTTTGCCACGTATGGCTACAGTTGGTATGTAGTCTACCTCAATTCTGATTTGTTTCCATTAAAACTTTAAAGATATCTTTAATGTTATATATTTTTTTCCATTCATTGATACTACCGTTACCTCCCGGAACCACTTTCGCATTACTTCAGGGGGTTGCGGGCGTCCCTTACACACTAACTATTCAGCAGCAGCAGGCGCAGTATGCACCCTAAACTTAACTAAGCGAAATGCGGTCGCCCCAGCTGAGATTCCAAACCACAGCGGAACGACTACAATTCGCTGTGGCCTCGAGTGGCAACGCTTTGCCTCGCTAGACCACCGAGGCCCCTTAATGTTATATCTAGAAGTTGCCTTGTTTCTCATTATCATTCGGGGGATGGCAGTTTGATACGTCGCGCTGCAAAATTTGTCATATATTCTTACAACTTCTTTCATTTGCTGCTTTGCAATATTGATTGGTGTTTCATATTTGCTCAGCCTAGGAATTCTGTGCCCAGTGCAATATTTCTAGTGATGGGCTTATTTCGAATGAAATCATTCGAAATATTCGATTATGCGTATATCTCGACATATCTCGAGATCCGAGTAATTCATTTGGATTATCATACCTTCTCGAATACGTTCGTTTAGCCCATCGCTAATTATTTCTATTCCTGCTACTAGATAGTGTAATACTGTAATATCTTTAAAATTGATTGTCTCGTTTCTCTTCCATCGGATTTTAATAGTTCGTCTTTTACTTCTTTCATAGTTTTACGCCTACACAAACTTCAAAATTCACACACTTCATGTAAATATAATAATTGATGCATTTTTCCTTTCCCATTTTTGTTGATCAGTTACTCTTCCAAACAGGTGAACTTCCATAACGATAGTTTTTTTAATAAATAGGTTGGTGAGCCCCGGTCTCACTTTCTTTCGTTGTACGAGCTTGAAACCGACTAAAATATTTATATTCACTCAGGACTCCTAGGCGGAGCGTAAATAGATTATAGAAATTTGTTAATGTAAGCCAATTGAGATCTTTAGATCATCGACTAATTCACGAATGGTAATTGTGAATTCAAACTATCACAAAATCGTAATTGAAACCATTTGAACAAATTCTTTAATCTCCTCTATTAGCATGTAGCCTGAGAAGGTAAACCGATCAAAATGGGATCTAAAGGAAGGTTATACTTACATGTTTTACTTCACAGAGGTTAACCAACTTTTGGAATTTAAAGGGCTGCACGCCTATTCGCCATATTATTTGATCAAACCTCGTATATTGCAGACGAATTCCAGGTTGCAAAATTAGATTTAGATTTCCACACGCAACGTGTTCACCAAAAATATAATGGTCTAATAATTACAATTAGAAGTTAATGGATAAGTATAATAAATCAATTTTCTTACAAAACATAGTGTCTTCTACAATTAGTAATGATAATTAGAACGTTTCATATCTACCAAACTCAGTTACTACTACATAAGATCATATTTCAGCGTGTATTAAGATGCCACTATATTGCTCTTAAGTTTCTACTATCTTATATGACTCTCTTGGTTAATATGACATATAATTATTGTTATTGCTCTCTGTAGTAGACTTACGAGGCGAGAACTTCTCAGCACAAGTTTGCTGCTTTATAATACTGCTGTGCCCTTTAGGAACGCTAACTCAAGAAAACTGTTACAACTTTACAAACTGAGAAGCAAAATAAATTTAATATTTTTTGTAACAGGAGACGTTTTCAGTGCCAGCTCCTTGACAAGAAAACCCGGAAATGGAAAAGTAAAATCAATTGCTGGCTTACTTGCCCATTCTATCCACTCGACCGTCGTCAAATTTTATTTTTAGGATTTAGTAGGAAACGGTTCAAATCTACATAATTCCGCGTAGAAAAGGTGCCCTACTGATTTATTTAACTTAGAGCACCTATTTGAATGACTGACCTGTCATTTTACTTCCTACTAAATTATTGCCAATAAATTTCAACTAAGTACAACGAGTTACAATGAACAATTTTATAACTCAACAAGTGTGTTCATTATTAATTATGAGAAACTCAGCTAGGTAAGCGATAGTATATGGGAAAAATCCCAACAGAACTCAACCCAGTATATATTATAGTTCTAATTAATTACCAGTATACAGAATGGAAAGCACGAAGAGATGTAAGAAGATAATGAAAAAAACCAGTATCAACAGCGAGAAGTTTAGAGAAAAATATTGATAACAAGTACCGAGCAGACACAATACTATACAATAAAAAACACAGCAGTAGAATAAAAAAACATCCAAATCGAAAGATGATAATTTGACAGCCAAAAAAACAATTAATAAAAAAAGAAAAGCCATGTAGAAAGGGAAATGCACAAGAAATAAAATAAAATATGCTGATGTTGACAAACTCACAAAGAAAGAAATCCGCAGAGATAAAAAAATACGAAGAAGAAAAAAGAGAAGAGATTCGAATTCCGTATCAACAAAAAAGTTACAAAAAAACTCACTAAAAGTAAACAATCAATCAGCAAACTAAAGAACAAGAAAGGGGAAGAAGATAGTACAAAGAAAGGTATAATTCGAATAGAAACAAAACATTATAAAGAAATATTTAGAAGCAGTGAAAATACAGATACACTCAGTGACAGTGTCGGAAAAGAACAAAAGGAAGAACGAAATTCGAAACAATAGAAATAAAAGAAATTAAAAGTAATAAAAACACTGAAGATAGACAAAGCTCTGGGAGATCGCAGAATAACCAATGAACAATTGAAATGGCTACGCGAAGAAGCTGTACAGGTACTGAAAACTCTTTTTAGTAAAATATTACAGGCGGAGGAAGTTCCTGAACAATGGAAGAAGGCCACAATGATGGTGCTTTATAAAAAAGGAAGCATCAAAGAAATAACAAACTACAGACTTATCAGTCCCATACCAACTTTGTATAAACTATTCGCAACCATAATTAAAGAAAGAATAATTAACACTCGTAATGAAAGCAAACCAAACGAACAAGCAGGTTTTAGGCGTGGATTTTCACAGACGAACTACAGGCTATGAACCAACTAATGAAAAACTGTAAAGAATATAATAAGCCAGTATATCAAGCTTTTGTGGATTTCTCCAAAGCTTTCGGCAGTTTCGTCCATGATTCAACCTAATGCTCCAAGAGATACCGTGAAAATATTTGGAATAATTGAAGCATTATACAGAAAAGTTGAAGCAAAAATAAGAATATAAAAAGATGGATAATATTTTAGAACAGGACGGGGGATGAAACAGGGAGAGCCTCTGTTCCCAAACTTATTTACAGCCACTGAGAGCTTAAAATGGGAAAAACATAGCATTGAGATAAGAAGTAGGAAATATAATCCTAAACTTCATTTGTTGAGCATTGAGCTAGAACGTAAACAAACGCTTGACAAGTGCGTTGATTTACCGGATGTGTATTTACGTAATATTCCTGGCGTTTCTAAATTACCGGTAATTACGAGTGCAAAGTAAAGGTTTTGAGCGTCAATTACTCGTTAAGTAATGAGGCATTAGCGTTATCTTGCGAAGACCAATTACAGCGCGCGCTCGGGTGAGTCAAACACGTGCGTTTGTTTACCTTCTAGCTCAATGCTCAACAAACGAAGTTTAGTATTGGAAAGCGGTGCATCATTGAAGATAATAATGAAGGAATTAAGAGAGGAAAGTGGAAAAGCGGGTCTAAAAATAAACTTTGGCAAAATCAACCTAATGAACAGTAGATCAAAGGACATATCGCTGGGTACCGAAATGGTGAAATATGTATAGGTCAATTAATATTATTTGGGAATGAAAATGAGCCCAAAGTTAATAGAAGAATAGACAAAGGATGCAAGTGTTTCTTGTCTTTTTAAAGGACATTCTAAAAAACAGAAACATTACAATAGAATTAAAAGCTGTTCTTAATAAGTGCGTGATCCCATTGGTAACATACGACGCCCAAATATAGACATTCAGCAAAAAATTATATAAATAATTAAGTGTTACACAATAAAAATGGAGAGAGCCGTGCTGAGCTTAAAATTAAGTGATAGAGTGAGACTCCAAGAAATAAGAAACAAAATGGGAACTAAAGGCATAGTGATAACATGCAAACAATTAAAATGGAATTGGGATGGGCATGTACGAAGAATGCCAACAGAACGATGAGCTTAAAGGACTACTAAATGGAACCCAAGAGATGGTGAGAGGAAAAAAGAAAACCATGCCAAAGATGGGAACCAACAATCGTCAATGTAGCAAGTCTATTATGGTTAAGGAAAACAAGAAACAAACCTTCTTGGAAACAGATGCAAACTGCAACAAAGAGGAAATTTATGATGCTGAAAAACCAATAAACGAAAAGACCCAAATGAGCTACCGACAAAGACACAGCACTTCTGAACAAAAACACCCATGGCACGGATATTTACGAGAAATGAGATTGGATAATTATAGATAACTACAAATCATCAAACGAATTTATAAAAGAAAAATTAATATGAAAAAGGAATAACTAGTACAACGAACCATGTAAGAAAAGAATCGAACCCGAAACAAAATTATACAAAGGAAAAGCAGGGCAAATACGGAAAATTACTAAAATTTTAGAAGACATCTGTGTAGAACAAAATGAACAACAGAATGAACAAAATTAAAACGAGGAAGAAAAATATCAAGTCACAACTGTATGTCAACTAGGAACAGGCGAGGAAAAATAGGTATAAGATGGAAAGAATATTGTAAGTAACTATTACAGGTTAGCGACACAGAAGAGGAAGGGGAAGCAGAAGAAGATTAATATTACAATGATACTCAAAATTACAGCCC
Source organism: Limonius californicus (assembly GCA_014611495.1). Taxonomy (NCBI): domain Eukaryota; kingdom Metazoa; phylum Arthropoda; class Insecta; order Coleoptera; family Elateridae; genus Limonius; species Limonius californicus. The sequence continues at coordinate 40,022 of JABXWE010003273.1, read as the reverse complement.
ACATCTCAACATAGAACTTATAACAGGGGTTAACGTTAAACAACAAGTGAACAGATTAAAGAACCAAAAGTAACCCGAAGTAGGTGAAGTAACAGCTGAACTAAAGTAAAAGATAGTAAAAAGTAGAAAAGACTAACCGGTAAGCAAAGCACACAACCTGAAGTTTCCGCAATTACAAAATATTTCGAGGTATGAAGCAGCAAAAAAGGCATGTTTTAAGTAGGCAGGCGATATATAACAAGAATTTAACGAAGCTGTGTATAATGTCCATTTTACGGGTAAACTAAAAATGTATTTTGATTCTTTTGAATGTTTCATAAAATATGAAGCATATAAATGACCATTAGAGCTCGGAAAAATATGCACTTAATCCATAAAATATACAATTTATATGCACTATAAAATTGCCTGAATACTACACTAACACAAATTTTTTGGATTCAGATTTTTAAGAAGTAATTTTAAAAAAGGCACTTGAAATATTAATCGTTTATTCCTTAAAACATAAAAGTACGCATTCAATATTTTACTTCTTCTTCTTCTAAGGTTAGCTTCGCAACCCTTGGTGGGTCTTAGTTTCTTCGATAATCTTCTGCCACTCCATTCTATTCTTTACCCGTTTTCTCCAGTTCTTAATCTTCATCACTTTTAAGTCACTTTCCACACACTCGCACAATCTACTTTTCGGTCTACCTCTCCTTCTCACTCCTTATGGCCGCCACTTCGTCAATATTTTTATTCTTCATTTTTCGCTTGATCTCTCCACATGTCCTAACCAATTTAATCTTTATGATTTAATGTACCTTACTATACCTGCTGACTTTATTAACTTATTTAGTTCTTGGTTCATTTTTACTCTGTATGTGCCAGTCTTCCTTCTTCGTTGATCCAAAAATTCTTCTAAAACTTCTCCTCTCGCTTATTCTTAATTGTTCTTCGTTTCTTTCCGTTGTAGTCCATGTTTCTCATGCATGCGTAATGACAGGCCGATTATGCTCTTGTATATTTTTAATTTACTCACTCTGCTTGATGAATTGGGTTTCATTAGCTCACTGCGTCCATAAAAGCATCTCATTCCCGCTCTTATCCTTCTCTATATTTCTTCATTAATGCTGTTCTTGCTGTTTAATTCTACTCCAAGGTATATGAAGCTACCCACTTCATGAAATTGGTATTTACCTATGTTGATTACACTAAACTGTATGTTTGTGTCATTGCTTACTCTCATATATTTCGTTTTAGCCTCATTTACTACCATCCCTGCTTCTTTGGCATATATCTCCAATGTATTAAACACCTCCAACATTTCAATTTTACTTCTGCTAATGATTACTGTATCGTCAGAATACGCATTGATTTGTACAGTTTTTGTATTTATGCATCCTGTCACATTTAGTTTTCGTATCACTGTTTCTAGGGCTAAATTAAATAAAACCACGGATAATGCATCTCCTTCCTTATCCCATTTTTTATTTCAAAGGTGCCCGTGGCTTTTTCATTCGCTTTTACTTGCGCTTTAGAGCCTTGAACTGTCATTTGTATGAGGCGTACTAACTTTAAGGGTATTCCAAGTTCTATGATCCACTGTAGCATTTTGCCCTATTTATTAAATCAAAGGTTTGTTTGAAGTCAATGAACAAATTATGTATGCATATATTAAATTCTTGACATTTTTCGTAGATTTGCCTTGCTTGATGTATACTACTTACTGTTGATACCTCCGTCCTAAATCCATTCTGGTAATCTCCTAAAATCTCATCACTATACTTTGCTACCCTGCTATGTATTAGGCTTGATAAAATTTTATACACACATTTAATAACATAATTTCGCGGTAATTTTCACATAGTGCCCTATCGCCTTCTTTAAATATAGGTATAATTTCTCCTAACTTCCATTCCCCGAGCATTTCTTCTTCTCTACAGATTTTCAGCTCTAAGGTTCTTTTGCACAAACTACTTCCACTGTTCTTGATTAGCTCCACCATAATGCCATCACCTCCCGGGGCTTTTTTGTTTTTCAATTTTTTTATTACACCCTTTACTTCTTCAAATGACGGTTCTGCAATCATAGGTTGCGCTGTTATGTGCTTATTATATTCTATCAATATTTTGCTATATTGACTAATTACATAAATCAATAAAAATAATTATAATCTTTACAAGAATATCGGTTTATTAGGTAAATATTTCACTAGTTGAGAACCACTAAAGCATAACTGAAATTGAATGCTACCAGTTCTGGGATATCAATGACATTATCATGCAATAGAAAATTTCTAGAAAATGTAGAGATAAAACCTAAGATAAGAAGATAAACGATTACATAGGTACCGCCTAGAGCACTTTCACAATTTCCGAAGTGGGATAAACCCTCTATTCTCATTTGCAACAACTGCACAAAATATTCTTTGAATAATAACCGCCATAAAATCCAGGTATAACAGGTGTTTCACAGATACCATAGAAAAAAAGAGATAAGAAAAATTTGTTCTTGGCTACATTTTAGTAAAAATTCGAATTTATGCATTACATGCTCGAATTTAATTAAATGTGCACGCATATGCAAATATGCAGTACATGATTGAAATATGAAAAAACATGCAAATATAATTTTCAAAAATGGGTTTTGTCATAACCTAATTCGGATACATCTCAAAAATCATAGCTCTGCATACAAGCTAAACTGTATGCAAACGCATATATTACCGAACTTTATTAATCATATGGTCGAGATTTATTGGTTAATGCTTTAGAACATTTGAACAGTTCACTTGGTGAGATGTGCAACCATACGGACGGCAACTAACAGCAGTCATCATCAGCTTGAATTCACAAATTTGAACTAACGCAAGATTTCTTGAAAACTACTACTTAAAAGTTGTCAGTATACCTTACACTTATCCCAAAATTACGACGAAATCCAGGAATCTACAGCGCATTCACTGTCTTTTTTAGGGGTTTCTTTTTATCCTACCGCATTACTTCTTCATTTCTTCTTTAACATGCCAATAGGTAACTGTATAGATTTAGATTTTCACAATAAACAAAACTTTATATTAAACATTGTTAATCTGCTGTTATTTTGATCAAATTGGCCCTACCATAATGGGCTCTTAAGCACTGCAACTCCGTGGACTTCATAGACGCGCAGTGGCAATGAATTAAAAGAAATTTTCCTCCGTCTATCTCCCGGCGAAATTTAAATATAATTCTGTTTGTGCCATTTTGAGTATACCATTTTAATGAAACAGGCATTGTTTATAAATGAATGTGATTAATATAACAAATAAAAGATGTGATTGGATATTAACGCGTGGCTTGTTCAACTGAAACACATCTTTTGATCAGCTTAGCCTTCAAAACAAATGCAATAATTTAAATGACGTTTGTTATTGTTAGTAGTGTTTGTAAGCTACACATTAATAAGTTTCTGGCGTTTCAATTTGATTCTGACTTTTAAAACTTTAAAACGATTTTGAAATGGCGTTTGTTGTTGAAAATTCGTCCAAATTTGATCAGCGTGCGGTTGCAATTTTTATGGGCTAAGGGGGGACTATGGATGAGTCGCGACCAGGTGCAAGGTGTACTGCATTAAAAGAAAACAATATGGCATGTGTGGAAGGCCTTACTAGGCCGTCGAATTTCAATTAGAGAAATCTCAGAAATTGTTCGTGCGAGTGTAAGATCAGTCCAGAGTATTGCTCGCAATCTGGGTTACAGCAAAGTTTGTTCACAATGGTTTCCTCGTCTCTTGTCTCATGAACAAAAATGCTAGCAAATGGGCTTCTCTCTGCAATACCTCACGGACTATAAGCAAAATGGTGATGACGTTATGACTTTCTTCTGTAAATAGCTGCTGGTGATGAAACTTGGTGCCACTACTACAATCCATCCAATAAGTTATCATCGATGCAGCGGAAACTGTTAAGTTCACCACTACCGAAGAAGTTTAAAGCACAACCTTCTGCAGGCAAGATGATGTTAGCTTTTTGTTTTCGGCCGCGAAGGACCCTCGTTAATAGAGTTTAAGGAACCTAGAGTAAATTTCAATGCAAATCTGTACAATGAAACTTCGAACAAGCTTCATCAAGCAATAAGACGGAAACGTCCAGGAAAACTTACGCACGGGGTGATTTTGCTGCACAATAATGCTAGGCCTCATGTTGCGAATGTGGTAAAAGAAAATCTTCAACGAAAGAAATGGGGAGTTTTAAAAAATCCACCCTATAGCCCGGATCTATCGCCTTGCGATTTCCATATTTTTGGACCGCTGAAAAAGGCATTGAAAGGTAGGCATTTTGAGCCTGAGGCAGAAGTACAGATAGCAGAAGACTTCTTCAATCAGCAGCCACAAGAATTCTATGAGCAGGGTAGGGTATACGCCGGTTAGTAAAACAATAAGATACGTGCCTTAACTGTGACGGTAATTATTTGTAATTAACACACCTCGTACCTCAGGAGGTATTAGTTACATGTCTTTATTTAATATAAATTTAAACAAGTGTTTCAAATAATGTATATCTAGAAAAAGGAATAATCCAAAGCTAATAATTCAGAAATAATGTATTTTTTAAAGATATATTTACTCGAATTTCAGTATATTTTTCGCAAGAAAATGTACTACTTTAAGTACATTCAATAATCCAGAAAGCAAATTTTAGAATAAGGGCAACAAAAAATTCTATCGGAGTTCAAGTTCAAAAATATTAATGACCTGCAGCCTTACATGAGAGACCTGATATTTATAAACGTAGGATGTTCTAATAATAGCGATAACTTGAGAGTAACATTTTATTACATTCATGAATGAACTAATTGCTTTTCTTAACCTTTGACTTTCTGTTTTGTAAAGTTTTCTTCTACACAATGAATAATATTTATAGAATATTTCTGTTAAGGCGTACCAGATCCAAGAAGAGAATACTTTGACTCACATAAGTTAATTTAATCCAATTTCCGGAGGTTGTTAAAGGAACTTAGGGGGATTACAATTTACAAGTTACAAATATATATAATTTCCGAATTTTCTCAATTAATGGACCTATTCTAACTATTTTTTCATTTTCAATTTATGTTGTTCTGAGCCTGAATAATATACTTTTCTTGGATGCCAATCCTTTTTTAAGAGTATGGTACCATTACTATTGATAGTTAGGATGTCAACTAGATAGTGTGGTACTGCGTAAAATGTACAGTTATAACACTAACCATGTACTTTCAAAGCAAGAGCAGTATTTTTATTTGCTTGTACATATCATCCAATTCTTCGTTGAAAAGATTGGCGTAAAATAAAATATCATAGGATACTTTATTTTACAACTAATTGCATAAACAATATGTATATTAACAGGTTTACCAGTTGTGATTATATATGGCGTTTATAAACAAGTGTACAATATTTTAGAGGCATATTCTATGATTCAATAAAAGGTTTTAAGAAATATGGACCTAGAAAAAGCCGTTTTCGAAATATTTGCAATTTCATGTTGCTATTAAAATGCATTTCCCCCATATTTATCACACAAAAATACCCCACTATGCAACATATCACACTAAACATCCCGATGGCACCGCCCTTGGCGGAACAGCGATCTTAGTTCGTGATACCATCATACATCATGAACTACCCAAATACGAAGAGAATTTCCTTCGGGTAACGAGCATCCAAGTTAGTAAACTACATTATCCTTTAAATAAAGGGTGACTCAGAATGAAATTCGATTTTGTTTTTGGTATCTAAGGGAAACTGTCAATGTCAAATTATTTTTACTGTCACCGTTCAAATTATCGTCTTGTGGAATTTATTTCCCAATGGAACGGTTTAATGGTGAACAGTGTGTTTTTTTTTTTGTAAAAGCATTCTACCAAAATGCTCATTCTTACGTGCAAGTCCAGAGAGCGTTTCGAAATCACTGGTACTATTTGCGGTATGCTCATCAAGGTCCATCTGCTAATTTAATTAAGCAATGGATTCGCAAATTTGAAGACAGTGGTTCTACAATTTGTTCTAAGCCCCGTGACAGCAGAAGATCTGTCAGAAATGAAATCAACATCGAAGCTGTAAGTGCTGCTGTACGCCAAAATCCACATCGTTCGATAAGAAAACATGTGTTTGCTTTACATTTAAACCGACTCTAGTGTTCAAAGTATTTAAAAAAATTATTTACATTACCATCCTTATAAGATCCAGTTGGTTCAAGCTTGGAAGAATGGCGATCACCGTAGCCGTCTTAATTTTGCTACTTTGATGCAGTGATTCAATGATTTTGATAATATTCTTTTTAGTGACGAAGCACATTTTCATTTAGGCGGGTACGTGAACAAACAGAATTGTCGGTACTGGTCTGCGGCAAACCCAAGAGAAAAACATGCAGTCCCTTTGTACACTCCAAAAGTAACTGTATGGGCCACAATGTCTTCCAGAGGCATTAGTGGTCCTTATTTTTTTGAGAATAATCGTGGACAATCAATAACAGTAAATGCCCAACGATATTCTTCGATGATCCGCAATTTTCTAGGACCAGCATTACAAGCATTTGAAGGGTTTGATAATCGAACATGGTTTCAGTAGAATGGCGTCACGAGCCATACTGCGAATGAAGCTTTAGAGGCAATAAGAATGTTCTTCCCTGAAAAATTAATTTCGCGTAGAGGTGACATTAACTGGCCTGCAAGAAGCTGTAATTTGACACCACTAGATTTCTTCTTGCGGGGCTACGTTAAAAGGTGTATGAAAATCTTCCGGCGAATAAACATGAACTTAAAGACCAAATACGGGAAGAAAACGTTTAAAAACCAATGAGCTATTTTATTTTTAAAATCAAATTTCTTTCTGAGTCACCCTTTATATCTGATCTGTACTACCCACCACGGCATAACATTAATAAAGATGATCTTGATTCTGAATGAAGGAAACTACACTACGTTATCAACTGGAGAGCCCACTTACTGGCCATCAGACCCGAACAAAGTCGCTGGCCTTTTGGACTTCTACATTACTAACTGCATTTCCTCTAACTTCACGGATGCCCAGTACAATTTTGATTTATCTTCCGACCACACGTCTGTAGTCGCCACAATCAGCACTACAATAATCACAAAGCGGCGCAATCCAATATTATATACTAAGCACGCAGATAGGGATTTGTTCAAACAACATCTAACAAGTAACCTTAACTTAAATATCAGCATAAAAACAGCTGACGATTTAGAAGAAGCAACCAACTATCTTACTACCATATCATTATACAAGAACACTTGGAACGCGGCTTCACTTTATAAGAATGAAGAAAGAAGAACACAGAACATACCAATGGAAATAAGGGAGCTAGCAGCCGAAAATCGGAAGACAAGGGCCAGATGGCAATATAGCCGTAATCCTAGAGATAAAACCATTTACAACCACCTCATCACCAAACAAAAATCTAAACTAAAAGAAATTAGAAATGAAACCTTTCATAGGTATGTAGAAAATTTATCGCATAAAGACAACTCTATACGGAGAGAGCTACGAAAGGATTTAAACGTCCAGTACCTGCAGTTTCCCCGGTCCGGTTTTTGCTCAGCATTTTGCTCAAGTCTTCCAACCGCAAATAGACGAGCTAAACAGAGAAATCAAGGAATTAATTTTTGGAGGCAGCTCTCCAGTTAGTCCCACCAATCGCTAATTTTACAGAAAGGGACATTAAAACACCCAATCAAGAAAAAAGCTCCTGCATACGATCTAATTGCAGACAAAGTCTTATCCGAACTACCAGATATTGAAATATTATTTATAAAAAGATTATTCAACTATATACTCAGATTATCCCATTGGCCTACGCAATTTAAGTACGCCCACATTATCCTATTTCTAAAACCAGAGGAGCCACCCATGGAAGTATCATCCTACCGACACCACTTTAAACTACTTTCCGTAACTCCTTGAACACCTTACTTGATCAGTTTACCACAACTTTCCGAAACCTTACAAGACGGTATCATAAAACCTATAGGAATCTATCATTATAACACTAACACTACACGAATACGAAATATACCTTTTTCTACTCCCACATGATAATCTTCTGTTTTCTTCACCATCCACAGTATAGATAAGTAGGCAATTCCAGTTAATTGTATGGATATAATTTCATATCCACACACGTACGGTTATGAAATCCACCAATCACAAATCAGGTTAGTCATGTACGCCACTATTAATATGTTAATATGTCAATTAGCGCAATCTGTCACACTAATTTTTAAAACTCATTGGTATTGTTTGTTACGGGCCAATCGAGCTTTTTCGATGACCCGTAACCAGATAGATGGAACAAGGCCTACAACTTAGCTCAGGGGGGAAGGGGGAGTTTGTGAAAATCGCTTATGGGAAAAAATCTTTAGTTGTGTACAGGGTACGTCAAAATAAGTGGGCGTCACCTTCCAAATCCAGCTGATTGTAGGTCCTCGTGGAAGGCCGAGAAGCCAACAGCTTACAGGAATGGAACCTACCTTTATTGTGCCTTCTCCTATATATTTAAGCTTGCAAAATTCTTACAGAAACGAATACAGAGTACACAAAAATAAAAGAGGCAGTAAATTTTAAAACACATATAATGAAATTATTGGAAACAACAGTACAACAAAAATGACAGGCAAAAGTGATTTAATTCTATATTACAACAGAGTACTTTGAACGTTCAAGAAAAGGGGGAACTCGCCGCCCAAAGCCAACGGTATTTAAAATCTTTGAATGCTGCGTGGTCAGTGGCGTCGAGTATACAGGAATCATACAATATAAACAAAATTACTTTTTACAAATATTAGTACAAATAGATATAAATAGAAATAGAAGATCGCTTTTTGGTTCAACAAAACAAAGTTTAATTAAGTCAAATTTTGCAAGTCGCGCGCAAGTTTCTTTTCACAACACACAAAAACTGGTCTGTTTTACCTTAACTTCCGGTGGAGGCAGGCACAATTCCGGGAGGGTTGTTTTCCAGATGCAGGTACGGTCGAGAAAGGGGTATTTTCCCGGTCCGGGAAAAATGTAGAAGGCCTCAGAAAACTAGGGGGGGGCGAAACGTGGGTAGATACGCTCCTGGGGAAGTAAATTATTCCCAACAATCACCTTTTCACGGGTTCCAACGCTTTTTATCCGAATAAATCGAAGAAAAACACAATCACAATTGATTGTTCTGTAATCAGGCTACACAGTTAAAACTGATATAGATCCGACTCAACTTTGTCGAAATGATACTAATTGCCTAAAGCAATATTCGGTACGATACTTAATTTAACAGGTGCCGCGAAAAAAACCCGCTCTACATGAACGTTCGTCTCAGACCCAAGCTTGTTGCCCACTCGATTTATTTACGGCCCTTCCCTTAAGATGTAATTTGGAAAAAAGCGGAGCCAGGAACGATCGAAGGCTGACTGACGTAAAAACGCCAAGGGAACCTGCACTTCCCCCACAAAAAAAAATTGCACCATATTACGACATGTTCTCAAAAGTTCTAGAATAAGGGACACGTGAGTTCTCGGAAGTGCTTGAGGTCATGCGCGAGAAAAACAAGAATCGGCAATTTTGACACAAAAGAAACTGTCAACATAACTCAAACTTCGAAAGACAAAACAAAATAGGGAAACGGTAACCCAAAATAAGACTGCAATTAACATAACGTTATTAATTCTTACGAAGCGGCAACCAAATTACGGAATTAATTCATATAAAGCGGCAAATTTTAAACGAACATAACATGTTTATATTGTTAAATTTAAGTTAAATAGGTAAAAATGAGTGATTCTAGTGAGGAATCGGTTAACGCTACTCCGCCAGATATTCGTTCAGCAGCTAATGAAACGTACGAGACGGTATTACCCCAGAAATCCGGAAATAAATATGAATTTATCGACAATACGTTTATGGACTGGACACTGGCAACTGAAATAAAAACTGTTTGAGAAAACGCTGTAACTGCCTACATAAGAAAATTATACAAATACATGAAACCGTCAACTCCCTGGACAACATATTCAATGTTGAGAACGATATTGAATATTAAAAATAATATTGACATTTCGATTTATTTTAACTGAAATCCTTTTTGAAGTTGCAATCCAGCAACAACAACAAAAAAATCAATAATTTTAACATCAGAACAAATTAAAACTTTTTTGTTTTCTCTGAATCGAAAAAAATACTTTCCTCCTACTACGTCAGTAAGTTACGAGGGGACTTTTTTATGTCATCTACCTAAGTATGAAGCAAACAAGTTAGAAAACAAACAAAATTATATTTTCCAACATAAGAACCATTAACGCGTACACACTTATTACAACGCTTTGTAATAGCGCTAAACCTTCGAAAAAAATTTCTCTCGATAACTCTGCAAAATACGACTCCACAGAGTTTTTCAAGTCCTCATTCGACAAAAAACAACGCCCTCTCAAGGGTTTTTCGAGTTTTGGAAAGAGATAATAGTCACAGGGGACGAGGTCAAGACTGCACGGTTGATGTTGTATTTCCTCAAAGCTGCATTCATCAATTGCTTCTTTAACGATTCTTGCTTTATGCACCCTGCAGTTGCCGTGCACAGAAGCACAGTTTTCTGTGTCCCGTTCAGCATCCCAGAAAACTGTGGCCATCACTTTTTCCGCTGAGAATTTCTCCTTCGCCTTCTTGGGTGGTGAGGAACCCTTATAAAGACATTACGTGTACTCTTGTTTCGTCGGTGGGTCCTACCAGTTTACCCAGCTCTCATCCAAAGTTACAATTTTAAAGAAAAAGTCCTCATCTTGGAATAAAGCCGCCAAATTATCCTCGCAAATTTGTCGCCTATACAAATTTTTTTCAGGACTGAGCAGCCTGGGAATCCACCGTGCTGACAACTTACTCATTTCTAAATCTTCATGAAGAATTTTAAAAACAGATGTTTCGGATATAACTGCTTCTCTTGCAATAACTGAAACTGTCACTTGGCGATCAGTCAACACCAAATCTTCAGCTTTCTTTATGAGCTCCTGTGTTCGTGCTTCAAGAGGTCTTCCGCGCTTTGGGTCATCCTCAATGGACTCCCTGTCCTACTTGAATTGCTTACACCAAAATTCAACTTGAAAATAGAGAGGGCTATTTTCCCCATACACAACCACCATTCTCTCTTGGATATTATTTGGATTATTTCCCTTTTTCGATAGAAATTTTATGACGCTTTTGTGTTCAACTTTTATATCACTCATTTTTGCACTTCTAACTCTACAAAAATGACATATCTTCAACGAGTTGTATAAAACTTGAAGGATACGCTCTAAAATGTCACAGAGACTTGATATAATAAAATTATCACAATAGTATTTTATTTCCATAGCTAGGTAGATAACATAAAAACCTCCCCTCGTATCATTATTGATGACGTTTTTAAGCAAGTAAGTCATTATGTTCATGGAACGTAATATTTTATTATTAACTATTATTATTTCCCATGGGAAATTGTAATTTTATAAATTAATTGCCGTAGTTTCGGACGATAAGACTCACCCCAAATTTATGAGACGGTTTTTAGAAGAAATATTTTATTATATAGAAATATTTACAAGTTCTTATTTAATTTTTATTTATTTTTAGAATAATTAGCTATAGCTATATTCAGTTCATCTTCACTCTCGGTACTATCATTCGTCTAGTTAATATTACCGTACGTATTACTTTCGTCTGAACTATTATTGTCACTCCCTTCAAAATGGCATCATCTTCGGTACCGTCCATCGCGTTACTTATCCCGCATTTCTCTTAAATACTAGTATATATCCGTCTCTTCTTTCACAGCTTCCCATGAATTTTTTACCCAGGTACATGCTTCTGAAATTGTTGGCCGTTTCATACGTCCTATCGCTGTAACATCGTGATTTGGCTTTGCCATCTATTTGTTCCACTCTTCCGCATACAATTTTTGCAAGGTTTATTAGTAGATACATCCAAGGGTTGCAATAGACTAGTAAGGCCTCCAGGAATGACAGCTAAGTGTTTATTCATTTCTTTTAGAAGATTCTTGGTTGATTCTGTTTTATGCGCTCGGAATTGATCCCGCACTAACATTGGGTAACAGGGTATTTCAACAATACACCTAGACGCTTTGCCCATGTCTTCTGTATCCATAATTTCATTCCTGTTTCGTCCATCCAGCCTGTATCCTGAAGATGAATAATAAACCCGTGTAAAATTGTATCTCTCGGTAAGGTTTTTCCCTTGAAGATTAACATGGAGGGTACATTTTTTCCTACCACGCAACAAGCTAAAACTACAGTTTAGTGAGTTTTTTGATGACCTGTTGTTTGATTAAGGTCAAAGTTAAATGTTCTTCCCACTAATATAACATCTATGGAATTCTATAATTTTTTGCTTTATATTCAGCCAGCATTTTTATGACTAGAGGGGTTTTTGTGGGCACGCATAACACGTGTCTTTTCATAAATCTAAAGCACCAAGACGGTAATCCGATAAAATCTAAAATTCCATTAGCAGTTGTCCATCGTTTCGCTTCAAAAATTGCCATTTTCGTACAAAAAGATATTCCCATGTTTCGAAAATTTGTTACACAATTCTTCATGTGTGCTTCTAATTCTGGCCATTTTTCATTTTTCTAAGTGCGCACGGAATGTTTTCTTGTGTTTACATAGCGGTTGTAATTGTTCCTCTTGTTTACTCCACTCATGAACCATCTCTTCTGTTGGTGGTGGACCAAATGTCTTTCTGCTGCTCTGTTGCCATATTGTTTTGCATAATTTATCACATTTAATTTATAACTCTATATAAAGCCTCTTTGCTTTACAGTCATTCTTTCTAATTTTAATATAAAAATTGTAACGACTCTTCTATGTAAAAGGTGCGTCTTGTGATCCGAAAAATACGGTACTTATCAATATTGACAGTAATTGACAAATATATACAGTTTCCCCGGAAGGAATTCGATTTGCTACTGATGAAGGATTTCCATTTTTCGATTCCAGAAATGGACACTTCTGCAGAAATCATCGGCGTATTAACTAGAAGATGAAGATGGGTCAGCAATAGGGTCCGTTGAGGCTTCCCGGAGATGTGAGTTCTGGTTTGTTTGTTAAAATTTTATCAACAACTTCCATCATATTTTTAAGGGACTCCATTAGGTAACTTCCTGCTACTTTTGAAGACTTTCTGCTACAGTGTCTTTCTAAACCTAAGATGTCAGTTCCTGTATTAGCTAGCAACATCGCAGAAGATCTTCTAAAAGTGTGTCCTGTATACATATAGCAGGAGTTTCTGAACTGACGAATTTTATGAATTCCATTGTGATCTTGCAAGTATTTTTGGGTCTCATATTAGCATAGTTCCTAAATATTTCGAGATATTGGATATCTTATTTTCCTTCTCTTTCTGAGTGTGGTTTTTCGAATTTCGTATTTTAGTCAGTATCACGGAATTTTTATCTTCGATATCACATACTGTTATATAGTTCATATTTACGACAAGCTCCAGCATTCCCATTATTGCAAAAACCTTACAAAAGAGTTTAGATTAAAATTTATATATTTACAAAATGTACTGAATATTTTAAATATCTTCATCATTAAATAAACATGATCAGGTGCCTTCGTGAAAAACCTATGAATTCCTTCCATTGTAAAAACTTTCGATTTATGGGGCACGTATCCATCGTTTTTTTTAAGAAAAGCTCGTAATTCTGTTTGTTGTAGATAGAAATCATCGTCTTCAGCGTTGAGTATTCACACCACATACTAGCTAGGGACTTCAATACTACGCCTCTCATTAAAAATACGCAAGAAGAATCTTTTCATTAATGCTAGTTATGATCCTCATGTTACGCCAATCTTTAAAAGCACAGTAAGTGAACTCGTGCCTTTTCTCGAATTTTTCAGTTATCAACTCCAATGTAGCTGTATTCGCAGTATCTTCAATGTCTGCTGAAACCTCGTCATCAGAAACATCCATATTTGAGTTGAAACGCAACGACATTTCCTCATAACCACGTCAAAACTAGGAGCAATCAGAATCTTTCTTGCTTATATAAATTTTCATTGCTTCCTTGGTAACTATTCATGGGGCGCTAAGACAGATTCTATTTTCACAAATATAAAAATTAGTTTGACATAAGTTGAAACTTTATCAAATGTCATGTTGGAACTTTGATATGACTTTAGAGTGCTGGTAGTAGGAACAACTTTGTATGCACCTTGAAAAGTAAGTTGATTTTACATTCACGAATGTGTTTGTCTATGTAAAAACGACATTCTTGAACGCAATACTCAACTTACTTCCTGTGGTACATAAACTACTATTTTGTAAAAAAATATACTGTCCCACTCGAGAGGCATGTGCATATCGCAGCCGAATGATTGAAAACTCTCCCTATGGCGTCTTGTTTAACTGGAAAACTCATTTCAAGACGTTACGCCTCGTAAACCATTTTACTCCCGTGTAATAAAGAAGATTTGCATGTAAAGAACCCACGTGTACACACATTAAATATCTTCTATAATACCACGCCCAGTATTGTATCGTACAAATGCTATAAATTGGGCACCGTTAGAAATATCCGTGGATTTGTCCATCTGTAATGAGAAGTTCGTATGTGCACTTCTTAATATTTCAACAACTTGTATTCGAATATCTTGTCATGTCACTTATTCTTCTTTTGATAGTATGATTAAAGAGATGTATTGCTCTTAGTGTGGTGGTAGCTCAGTTGGTAGAGCGCTCGCTTTCTGAGTAAAACGTCGATGCTGGCTTGGGTTCGAAACTTAATCATAACTATGCAGATACATAAGAATCTTTTCTGCAACCCACCACACACAATCTCCCAATCCGGCTTGCAACCGTGGATCTTAATGCTAAATACCTTCTCTGGAATTTTTGTCGTTCGGATTCGACGTTAAACTGTAGGTCCCCCGTGTTTCTACCTTAGCGCTGAGGAGGAACACGTGGCAGAGAAGAGGCAGATGCCCAGCAGTGGGTCAAAAAGACTATCAATGATGATGGTGATGATTGCTCTTAGCTTGCCGGCTTCCTTTTCACCAATCATTAAGTGCACCATTTCAACAGCTGCTGGTAAAATCTAATCTTCAGCAATTGTATTTGACTTACTAGTTTTAGCAATGCGAAATATAACTTGGTAACTTGATAGTAGTGCTTTTTCATTAGTAGTAGTTGTCGATGTAAAAGCAGCTTGCTCCTTGTGGAGTGAGTCTAGCTTTCTTTCAAAGAATTACACAGGTTTTTCTTCTTTGATGGATGTTTGGTATTTAAATGTCGAAATCACTTTGATGGCTTCATACTTACTTTTGACAACACTTCTCGACTAAGTATGCAATATGCATGGAGTTTCTGGAAAATAAAGGTAACACCATATTTAAGATATTCATCGTTGTACAATCTATTTTCCCTCGTATTCTTGCCACTGCAAGACGTGGAAGGTTCTAATCGTTTTAAAAATGTGTCCATCTTCAACAAAACGCGTATAGCTCGTACTTAACGTTAAATATTTGTTATCGATTTATTGCACTGAACACATAGTCAGTAGTACAGCACACAATTTTGAAATGACGACTAATCCCATCGCGGTCCCCTGCTTATATAAAGCAAAATGGATTTTCCATATTGTTCTAGTGCCATCTAGCACCCTCGTGAAAATGGTGGACATTTACTGATACACGGAGAACAAATAAATAAATTGCGCTACTTGGTACTAGATGGCTTCAGTACAAAAGGGGAATCTCAAAGAAAGAGTTCGCAGGTCGGGGCCCTGACATGGATGTTTAACTTAATGAAAACGATCTTTTTTCTTCACGAATATAGCTGTTGTACTTCCAATACACCTTGTAAATTTTGGATAACTATCATAGATCAAGGCATTTATCACTGGACCTTTCTACACAGACTGAATTAGTAAGATTCCTTTGACGTTGCAGCAAATGTTAACCATGAACATTCTGTAAGAGTAATTTTTAGTTTCTACAAGATATGAAATCAAATATTGCATCAAAATTTACAAATCCAGAATAACGTATTATATTCTATTCTACTATATGGAACAGAAACTTGGACAGTAAAAGCCAACTCAACGAAAATATGCATTTGATATGTGGTTAATGCGGAGGATGCTAAAAATATCATGGACCGACCACATTACCAACAGCGAAAAGCTTCAGCGTTTCTAAAGAGATTGAGAATTATTAACTTTCATGAAGAGAAGAAAAACAATTTACTTTGGCCATATCTTAAGAAACAAAATATATAAGTTACTTAAGCTAATAATGAAATAATGAATGAATGCTCGCGAAAGTAAAATCAACTTACTCTCCAATGTACATAAACTACTATTTCGTTGACAGGTTCTAAAAAATATGCTGTACAATTCGAGTGTAATGTCCATATCGCCCGCGTATGATTGAGCACTCCGCCTACGGCGTCGTATTCAATCTTCGTGCTTCTGCGGTATGGACATCATATCCAATCTTGTTGCACAAACTAATATTAATTTATGGGTTCAAGGCACACAATTAGCATTTTTAGTCTTTAGAATCTTACTTTGTATTGATTATTTAATACAGTTATTGAGAGGGCGCAACAGGAAGTTCAAGGGAAGCTACTTCCCGCAAAATAAAGCTAAAAACACCCCTGAAAACAGTCAATAATATTTGCTTTACTTTTAGCAAGATAAATTTAAAATATAAAATAAGGTATTATTTAACATAAAATAACATTTCATAAACCAATAAAACGGTCTGATATTAAACGCGGTAGGATGTAATGTAATGTAAATTAGTTAAATAAATATTTTCGTACTCTTAATTCGATTAAAATTTAATTAAAACTAAATTTTCTAAACAAAAAACTAACAAAAAATTTATTATAAAAACAGTAAAACGGTTTAAACATTATTCTGCCCTGAAACACGTTCATCCAATTGAGTTAGCGCAATTTTTTTATAAATGTTAAACCGTTTACACTTTGCATGTGTAATATTACAGCGACATGTGGGATTCCGTAGGAAACCGGTGAAAACCGAAAGCATGAAAAATGTAGCAGCTGATGTAGAAAATTTATTATGCCTTTTAACCGTGGTTTAGCTGGTATTACGGAAGCAGACTATTATCATTTCGTATTTAAAAACGAAAAGAGCAGGAAATTTAAAACCTCATCAAAATATCATACATTAATAACTAGCAGCTTCCGCCAACGCCGCACAATATTAAGATAAAAGAATTAAATAGGAACTGTACTACATAAAAGTAGAATGTAATTTCAGAGAAAATATAAAACTCAACATAGCAGCTTCTCCATGCCAATTTTTTTAGAATAATAGCACAACGTGCGATTATTATGTAATCAACCTATTGTTTGCCCCACACTTCAAGCGCAGTACGACTAGTGTAACAATGCAGTTTTTACAGAAGGTTTTTTCACAATGTTGCCACTTTGCTTCTACCTGTGGCTATTCTAAATTTAAGTGCTGAATTCCAGGGGTTCTCAAACATCTGCTCTTTCAAAATTAAACCTTTCCATATACAGATAGAATGTAAACTACATTTAAACAATTAATGATATGTGAAATCGTTTTATAACTTAATAACATATAGAAACTTGAAACAGAAAATCGCTCAAATCTCGTAAACGGAAACGCGAAGAATATTGCCTAATATTAATCGAACAAAGAATTGCCGAAAAACGAAGACTTAAAAGATAGTGGCAACAATGAGAGCTCTAGGAGAGACAAACGGGCCTTCTTCATGAATAAAAGTTTATCAACCTCTACAAATGACACCCGGAAGGCAGTGGCGGCTCGCCAAATGAAGTGCCTCTTCACCTAAAATGTTTATTCAATTGTTAATATTTATTTAAATTACATCTTTTTTATATTTCAACACACTTAACAGTGTTTAGTTTATTAAAACTGGTCATACTGACCAACCATTAATTTTTCTATGTTGAATCTTAAAACTAAAAAAGTAAATATACTTAAGTACATCCAATGACGTCCTAGGTTTAGGGCTAACTGGTATAAATACGCTTACATGATTCTCACTTGCTCACTGTGCTCTGCTTTTAATCACACAACACTACACTAATTCGAATGGTTTAATCCTCTTCAGCCTGCGGACTATGTGGTGGTTGTCCAACAGTCGAAGATCTTCCACGTTGACATGCCGATGGAGTCTGTCTTCGTGCTTCCCTACAAATCTTCTAATCTCATCCTTAACAGAGAGAATGTCAAGATCAGGATGAATATCTTTATTGCGTACATACCATGGCACATTTACCATGTTACGCAGTACCTTGTTTTGAAACGTTTGGATAGACTTGATGTTTATCTCTCTGCTGCAGCCCCATAGCTGTATACCGTATAGCCAGATGGGTTTGATGTTCTGGTTATAGATTGTAGCGGGTCAAAATGGTGAAAAGTGAATATTTGGTGTTTAATTACCAATTACACAAAAGTTCAACATTTTGAAATAAGACCAGCTCCAACAACAAACATCTGCCGCAGCCGTTACGCGGAATGTTCCAGAACACGCGTCCCTCTATACACCAAAGGGGGGTGCGCGCATGACGGAAATCGAAAATTGGCCAGTATAAAACCGCCAGCGCGGCCATATGAAATCACTTTATTTCCTGGCTCTTGATTTCATCAAAAGTCAGAAAATATTCCTCAGCCTTCTTTTAAGAGAATTCTTAAAAGATCCTAGCGTTGAAAAGCCGATCCTGAAATTAACCAGTCTAGTAAAATCCGTTTACTAATTCCGTATATTTACCCGAAAATGGATTAATAATTTTCCAGTATTTTGCCGTTGTATTAACAAATTTAATAATTTTCCGCTTCCAGTTACAGATTCAGAAGCCGAGCGAGCCAGTGTGGTTCGACGGTAGACAGCCGTCGTGGTAATTTGTTAAATTATAACGCCGTTTGAAATCGTTGAATTTCCAGCACATGTTTGACAGTAAAGTTAGTAGATATAAATATTTAAATTGCTCTGCTTGTTCATTTGAGTGCCCACTAGTCCGTTTTCCCTGTGACAGACATTTTTATTGGTATTGTGCTGGTGTTTGAATCGGTTAACATCAGTAGAAAATTTGAATTGATTTAGAGTATTTTGAGCAGTTCAAAGCGATCTACAAATTCTGTCGCAGAGTAATTTTGTGCAAATTTGTAGGGAAAGTAGCGCCATTCTCGTTAGTAGGCTGGAGAATTTTTGGCCGACTAATTAGAGTGCATTTTCCGTGTGCCCGATATTTTCACTGTGAAATTCATAATCATATCCTAGTCAGATTTTCCCAAAGCAAGCTCGAATTATCTATACCACAACTGCACTGTTAAAAACGCTTAGTTTGTGTTTTAACGTCCAGGAAATCTGATTTAATTAAAATCTCCTGTTTGAAGATTTATTACCGTAAAGTTTGCAATTCAATACACACAGATTGTTTATTCTGGAGCTGTTTACATCTAACGAGACACAAGTGAATCTCTGTACAGAAATTGTCACTGATGTTTTAATTAAAGTTCACTTTGTTGTAAGTAAGCAAAATTTTCCCACTGATTAAGTGTAAATTCTTACACTGGAAACACTCACTGTCAATAATCCCGAATACCATTAATCTTCTCGCAAGGAAATTACATTCTTCGCAATAACAAATTAAAGCTAATTGGTTTGTTTATGTTTGACTAGTACCGGCTACAGCGCCAGACATCTTGTCCAGTCGAGAAGCCACTTCACCTACCAGAGCCAGTCCGCAGTCGTTCTACCGACCAGTACAAACCATTGGCCCTATCAAGAAAACCAGCGGCGGAAACATCTATTTTATTTGTTAATAATTGATTCGAATTTAATATTAATTTAGTTTACCAATATCTTGTACATATACAATTAAGTACGAGTTAATAAATTTATTTTTCTAAGCACTTATAATTGAATTCTGGACAACTCGAGAGACTACCCAGATTATAAATTTTGGATCGTTCGCGCCCTGTATAAGCCACCGGGCGGAACGTTACAAGATAATAATTTTATGCTGTATTGGCAACTTAGAGTCCCTACCCAAGAGCCAATAGTGCTGTTCATATTTAGTGCCTAGTTCTACCATTTTCTTCTTAACATGTTCCTTCCACCGCAGCTTCGTATCCAGGGTCATACATAGGTATTTGGCCGAGTTTTCAAACGGGACAACAGTGCCGTTAATATTGATGGAGGATGGATTAGCCACTCTTTTATTAGTGAAATTGATATGGCTGGATTTAAGCTCATTCAATTTAATTTTTCCTTGTTAGTCCATTCAACTATACAGTCACAAGCTCTTTGTAGTTTCTCTGTGGCAACCACTGCATTTTGACCTACTGCAAGCAAAGCTGTATCATCAGCGAAGGTAGCTATGGTAATTTCTTGCATCTCTGGAATGTCATTGGTATAGAGCAGGTACAGGACTGGTCCCAGAACACTACCCTGAGGTACACCCGCAGAAATTTCTTTTAGTTCCGGGTATTCATTTTCTTGTTTAATACGAAATAGCCTGTCAGAAATATAAGATGTTAAAATTTCAACATACTGCTTCGGGAGAGTCTTGTTCAGTTTATGGATCAAGCCTTCATGCCAGACCTTGTCGACCGCTTCAGCTACGTCAAGAACGACAGCTGAGCTCACCTGTTTTTCTTCTAAGGCCTTTTCCATTACATCTGCGATCCGATGTACTTGATGTATGGTAGAATGTTTCTGCCTGAATCCAAACTGGTAGTCTGGCATCAGTTTTTTATCCTCTATTAGAATTCTCAGTCTTTTGAGAAACAATTTCTCGAAAAATTTGGAGATGATCGGGAGCAATGATATGGGTCTGTAAGACTTCACATCTTAAGGAGGTTTTCCGGGTTTTGGTAACATTATTACTTCCGCTACTTTCCAAATGGAGGGGGCGTGTTTTAATCTAAATGTCGCATTTATGAGGTAGCTAAGCATGACTATAGCTTTCCACTGGGTAGTTAACGCCCTTACTTATATGGGTAATTACTCTAGTATTAATAAAAGCAGCGAATTGAACTAGCGTAGTAAACTTCTCAATCTCTTCAGATGCTTAGGCAATTCTAAAGCTGTCCCAACCAGTAGTTTTATTAACTAATGCAGGCCGATTTTCTTTCTTAATTATCCTTTTACTCAATGTCACAATAACAGCAGAGTGGACAGAATCCAAATCAAAATTTTCCGCTACATCAATGAAGTTGGGTGAAACCTTCCTTGAGATGAAAAAATCTAACAAGTCGGGAATTTTATTCTGGTCAGTAGGCCAGTAAGTAGGCTTACCAGTAGTGTGAAAATTGCATCCTGTTTCCCGGACAGCCTTCCTTAGTTCAGTTCCCTTGGTTGTGGTTAATCCGGATCCAAAGTCAATGTGCTTAACATTAAAATCCCCTCTTATGACGAATCTTTCACGCGTATGTTGCAAAAGTGTTTTATAATCTTGCTTTTCGAGGTTATGTCTTGGTGGACAGTATACTGCTCCAACTATCAGATTTTGTTTGGTAGTTTTGACGCCGATAATAGTGAGTTGTATCTCCAAGCTTTGTAGATGGCATTCTTCGTAGTGATAAATGGATTCTCTAATAATGACCGCACTCCCACCCTTAGATTGATTGTCCGGATGGATAGTGTGATACACTTTATATCCTCTGATTCTGAGGAAGGATTGTGTACTTAGATGTGTTTCTGAAAACAGCCATACGTCAATATGTTGGGAGTTTAAGAACACTTCTAATTCTTGTCTTTTGTTCAGAATGCCATTAGCATTCCATGTAGCGATCCTTAGGTCTCGCTGATCCGTAACTTATTTAGTCTTAGGAATAGTGCCAGTGGTCCTTTAAATTACATAACAAATTATTTATCGGCATTACACCTATTAGGAATCGTTTATATACAGCATACATACTCGTAGATACAATAAGCTTAGTGAAAACAAATACATTACATTTTTTCTGGTCCCCTTGTATTTAACAGTTAAATTTTAAATGCAGTCCATCTAGTGTGGACACACTGACCACAAAAGATCTTACATACAACACTCGTGCAATTGTAGTGAAGAGTCAGCCTCAAACGTATTTTAACTCTGCACTTATACCTCCGTTGCCATGGTAACGCCTACATCAATATCTACAGTTGGTTCACGTTGAATCGCGCAAGTGAAGAGTTCAGTCGCAATCAACCGCTGAACTGCATGTACGGGTTTGACCTTCGGTTTTTAAACGATTTCAACAATTTTGAATTCACATTTTTAGCTGTAGTATTTAATATTTTTTCTCTCACTGACATATTATTCGATGTTCCCCAAAAGAAAATATTGGATATTAATTTTTGTGTTGCAAAAATAAATAAAACTACTGAACTATTAACGAGGAAAAGGAATGGCGATTTCTTTGATACACTCTTCGAAAAGGCTAGGGAAATAGAAATAACACAAACCGATATTTCTAAGCGCCCTAAGCGGGAATACGCTAACCTTACAAATAATGACATTAGAAGAAACAAAATGTTGTTTTATGAAGTGCTGGATCACTTTGTAATGGAAATGGAAGTAAGGTTTCAAGACTGCGATAAATTACAATTCATGTCTTTGGCTGATACTACGAAATTTGAACAATATGATTCGTGTTTTCCGTCTAAAGCACCTGAAAGTTTAGGTCAATTTTATGGAAAAATATTTGCAAAAAATCAGCGTTAAAAACGAATTAAATCCTCTTTATGCCGAAATTACCGCAATCTACAGACTCAAGAATTACTAAAAAATCTCAATGAGAACAAAAAAAGTTTTACCGAAGCCTACAAATTGTTTTGCCTCATATTAACTATTCCGTCGACAAGTGCATCAGTGGAAAGAAGTCTTTCTTGCCTTAAACAAATAAAAATCTAGTTAAGAAATGCAGTGTCTCAAGATAGGCTTTCTTCTTTGGCAAATATTTCAATTCAAAAAGAACCCTTATTAGAATTAGTTAGAAATCAACCATTTTACAAAGACATAATGAACAATTTTGCTGCATTATACGACAGAAGAATAGATTTGGTCTACAAAAACTAGGTAAGTTGACATTGAATTATATTTCTTATTATTAGGGGTATTATAATAGCACTTCACCTATTTTTTTTCCGCGAGCCGCCACTGCTGGAAGGTTTGTCGCGAACTCGGTACTCCTGCGCTATTTCTTGTCGTAGTGGTGAGTGGTGGGTTGAGACTGAGTTCTGTAGACACTAGATTTTAAGTGGTCCCCATAAGAAGTCTAACCGGGTCAAATCTGGAGACCAAGGGCGAATCTATTTTTCTGTAACGAATCAGACAAAGAAATGTTCGATACTATTATATAGCATTTTATAATACTGTTTAATGAGGTTTCGCAAGTTGGATGCTACCATTTGACATTCTTAGAGCTTAAGGGAAAGATTACCTTATAAGTCCAGATGATTCCCACACCATGTAGAAACAGCTTCTAGTAGCTTTTAATACCTCGTTTACTTCCAAACTCATTGCACATTTTTAAATTAACAACCTGTACATTAAATAAAAGATTTGTACAATTACTCGCCAAAAACTTCGAACGAAGACCAGAATCAGTCGAGGTATAAATTAAATATAAAGGAAGAGCCTCGAGACCTCCGAACCTGCTGTCCAAGCCGTCACTGACGACAACGCTTACTGTAAAATCAAATATAAAAAACTGCACAGTCAATATCAGTTAAGTTCACAAGTAAAATTAACTATTAAATTACCATGCAATTGTCAACAGAAGGCTTTATTTAATTTAATGTAAATATAACTACTATCACTTTTTACTAATCGAAGCACTTTGTAAACAAATCATAACTGTTTGCAATCTCCTCTAATAACTGCAAATGTAAATTGCTTTTACATTAATTCGGCAACAACGTAGAGAAAGTGGAAACATTTTCTTTGGTCGACGCCCTACGAAGAAGAGACAAGAAAAAGATATAGCAGCTAGGCTGAAAGTTACTGGGCTAATATCACTGGTAATCAAAACAACGCGACGAAGATCTGAGTGTTGCACAAAAATGCGCAAATAATGTTCTCCGAAATAACAGACAAAAATGCCAACCAACTGGTTGTTTTGAACACCAAAAAGAATCAAATGAAGAGTCTATCCAAAATTGAAAAAGCGCCTTAGAAGCACAACGGCTATATTCATAAACTTAAACATTCGTGTCAGGGGCCCGACCTGCGCATCTAACATCTAACAACAAACAACCGGAAATATGAATGAATTAGAGCAGTGGTTCTCAAATCTTTTTAAAGCGCGTACTCAACTTGATTCATAATCAACAGCTACACGGCAAACTGGCGCCATCTAGTACCAAGTAGCACATTTTATTTATTTGTTCTCCGTTTTTCCGAAAACTTCCACCATATACGGGAGGGTGCTAGATGGCACTGGAACAATCTCAGAAATTCATTTTGCTTTATATAAGCAACGCACCGCAATGTGATTAGTCATTATTTCAAAATTGTGCCTTGTACTATTGATTGTCCAATTAATCAATAACAAATATTTAACGATAGATACTAGCTATACTCGTTTTGTTAAAGATGGATACATTTTTAAAACGGTCATTAAATCCTTTCGCGTCTGGCAGTGACAAAAATACAAAGAAAGATAGATTGTACAGCGATCAAAATCTCAAATATGGTTGTATGGTTATTTCCCAGAAACCCCAGTGCGCGCTTTGTCGACGAGTGTTGTCAAAAGAAAATATGAAGCAATCGAAACTAATACTTCGACATTTAAATACCAAACATCCAGACAAAATAGGAAAGCCTACACTCTTTGGAAAAAAAGCTAAACTCCCTCCACAAGGAGCAAGCCACTTTTCTATCAGCAACAACAACTAATGAAAAAACACTATCATGTTACCAAGTTACATTTCGCATTGCTAAAGCCAGTAAGCTACATACAATTGCTGAAGAGCTGATTTTACCAACAACTATTAAAATAGTGCAAATAATGGTTGCTGAAGAAGAGGCTGACAAACTGAAAGCAATACTCCTCTCCAATAATACTTTCCAATGAAGAATAAGTGACATGGCAGAAGATATTCGAACACAAGTTGTTGAAAATATTATAAAGTGCACGTACGTACGTCTCATTACAGATGGACGAATCCTCGGATATTTCTAACGGTGCATTTGTAAAATACAATACTGGTTTCTACTGAAGATGGCACCTTAGTTGCCAAAATTATTTGTGTATTAGATGACCGTAAAATTAAAAATTGATAGGTTTTCCTCTTCTGCGGCAGTTCCCGTAAAAATACTGTGATACTTCTTTAAAAAGCATTTAACCGTGTTCCCTTTTTCTGATCAACTTTAGATCCCAGCATTCTCCAATGGCTAGAAACAAATAGTCGGCAATTTTTCCACCTAGATCCGGAAACGGGAGGAAATTTCAATACGATTACTGTATTACGAGCTCGGCAAACACAAAATTGATGGCTTGAAAGCTGCACAAAAGATAGTCCTTCGTTAATGACAACGACGCCGTTACGTTAAGTGTAGACATTCGCGAGTGGATAGAATTGATTGGAAGAGATTGAAAAAGCGGACGTTTCAGTTTCAAGAACTTTGTCGTTCTTGCGGATTATTGGATTACATTTTTCTTTGCTACAAAATTTGAATTAGGTGGAGGAACAACTCGCTTTTATAAGGCTGTTAAATAATGTCGGGATCGAGAAGATGCCTGAAGGAAGAACATGTTTTGTTACGGCAGAGCACAACAGGTGAATTTGTCGATAAGGCATATTTAGATGCGAAAAATAAACTGCACATCCTAAGGCGTACTTGAAATAAGTTTCTGCTGATAAAGTCTTGATTTATTAATAGCATTCGAGTTTCGAAAATGATACTAACGTGAATTTAATGCTGTTGGAAGGAATCAGCTTTTAAAGAAGAATTTATTCAAAATTCTGTATTTAACTTATGCAGAAGAGGACTCTTAAGGTAAACACATAGTACGCTCTAATTCCCAAAGTGTGGGTCGCGACCCCCTGGTGTTCGCGGTATAGGGTTAAGGGGATCGCAGGAAGATTTCAAAACTAAAACTAAATGCCTTTTTAAGACATTATTTCTGCCTTTCACAAAGAAAATAAAAATAAATCAAACTTAAAATATTAAAATTTTCAATGAATTCAAGAACCTGAACATAAAAAACTGTAAAGTTAAGAACAAGTCGCAAAGTAAAATCATTAATGCTATGTATATGCCTGATTTTCAGAAACAAGCTCTTTAAATCTGGGCTCTGTATTCCAGACATAGGTACACAATAATTAGACCAACTTGCATTCCGCAATCATATCTTTATTTAAATTTTATTTTTATTTATGTAAGGTAAGTTGGGTGCCAGGTGACACCTTTTAGAAACTTGTCGCCAAAATATGTAAATTGAAATACCACGGTCTAACTGTAGAACATAAGTAACTCTATCTCAGGGGTCGGTTCAGTTACGCTTTACCATTATATTAGAAAATGGACATTTTATACAATTTACTAGTAAGCAGCTAACTTCAGTTGGGACCTAGCACGTCATAGCCGTATGCAATCTTTTAACCTAGTAAATGCCTATAAATGCTTTGTGTAAATTTAAAAAAGTTTAATTATTATTTTCTGATGTATTGGGACTTCTCTGGAACACTCGTGCTTCTTGCTAAGGTATGTGCAATAAGTTTACCTTTCTGATGTAATCTCTGCGTCCAAGTAATAATTATCTTCTTAGAAAATCTGTAACGTTCCGATTTTGTACGCCTCATTGTTTTGCTTTAGATTTTCATTTTCGCAATTTGGGTTGCATATATTTTGAATTTTGGATTTATTTGAATTTCGAACTCGTAACTTTTCGATTTGCATTCGTTTAACTTTTACTTGCTGTTCGTATGCTATGCGGATCGGGAAAGTTAGTTGAGAAATCCTCGTGGTAGTGCACGCATCTTCGGTTATGTTAGCTGTTGTAAGCTAGGGATGGATCTCCCAATTTAAGACCGTATAGTTGTTAGAGGAATTTTTCCTTATGCCGTCGTTCCTTGGGATTGTTTGCCCTCTTTGGAGGAACGCTAGGACATGTATAAGAGTTAATTTTACTGGGGTTTTTGCCCAATTTGATTGTGCCATTGACTTAGAGGTTCCTTATCGCCGAAATGTCATCGTTCGGTAAGAATGAAATTTAAGCTTTTGTTTGCTTGTTATTGCAATTTTCCTTGAATTTATTTAGGCCTCTTTTTCCGTATGGACTTCATACCGTTTGAAAATTATTCCTGCTCGAGTTTTCCACATTAAATTGGAGTTATTTTGCATTCATGGTCATCTTGTGTAATATGAAGCAGATGAGGTCTGGCGAACGTTCAATGGATTCGTTTATCGCCGAGAGCAGCGAAGTTCGAAGCATCGATATTAACCATGTGTTTCCACGGGTATGTGCGCTTGATGATAATGTTCCGTGGTAGATAATAACAATTTGAATTTTTGAACTTATACGAGGTGCGTTCGATAAATCTGCACTTTTCATTTTTAATTTGGAAATTGTCGTCAAACCTTTTTTTTTGTTACCATTTAAATTTTGGGAAATATTGCGAAAGGTTAAAGTTTTATTGAATTACATTGATAGGTCTATTATGTTTGGAACCAGGAATTGAGTAACGAGATCTCTTCGACTTCGAATACTTGGTAATTTAGCCGCGTTGTATAGATTTTGTATTTCTGATTATTATAATAACTTGAATTTGTTCTTTCGCTTTATTGCGTCCCGTCGTTTATTTTGCAGGTTTATATAAATACTTTTCTCTTTTAGTAATTTTGTGTGTTACCGTGTTGTTAATCTTCCAGTATGTTGATCTTGTTATCGTTACCTGTGCATTAAAAGTTTAATTGTCCGGACTTTCTTGTTTGATTGTGTTTTTCTTTCCCCATAGTTTTTCTAAGTTAGCAATCGTTAAAGGTAAGTTGGATTCCAGGGAGGTTCCTGTTTTATCCATCATGACATCGTCGAGGGCTAAGTTTAATTTTCAAAACAGGTGGCGCCTAGGCTTTTTATTTAACCCCCTCTTCTTCGACTGTAGCTGGTCGACCCTTACTCTCGACACCTGGAACTTACCGGTAGTTTTTTTGATTGCCCTTAGTAGTCAGTATTATTGTTGTTGCCAACTAGGCGTTACAAGTCCTTGACCCCAAATGTTACTTGAAACTGGGCTGCGACCAAATCTTGTAGCGTGAAATAAATCGACGAAATCCATACAGAAACCACTTCATTCAATATAACTCAGTAAGTTGTATTACATTACTCTCGTTTTAATAAAACTTGTGTTAACATCTGACATTACTTGTACGTTATTAAAAGTCAACAATACTTTTAATTAATTTTTAATTTTCAGGAACACAACAAAAACGTTGGCATCCTCGCTAAAATTCTAAAGGACGCTTTTTTTACATTGTTTTGTAACATCTATCTTACGAACTAACAAAATTATATAGCAGCGATTCTAAAAAATACTTAAAATTACAGTATGGGCACTTGGATCTAACTACAATTTTAAAATTAATATTTTGACAGGTAAAATAATTGTATGAAAAGGTTAATATCTTAACGGCGTCACTATTTATCTGTGTTCTGATTTCAGAAATGCAATGTACATGTCCGAAAGCTGCCTATTACACACTTT
Organism: Limonius californicus; assembly: GCA_014611495.1. Taxonomy (NCBI): domain Eukaryota; kingdom Metazoa; phylum Arthropoda; class Insecta; order Coleoptera; family Elateridae; genus Limonius; species Limonius californicus. The sequence goes on along the minus strand of JABXWE010003273.1, from coordinate 11,304 downwards.
TTGCCCTTCACAGTTATCAAAAATACATTTTCACAAAATGCTCCGTTTAATGCTGCATACTTCCATGTGAATTAAAAAAATCCAGAGCTAAGCTCATATCCAAGCTTTTGGCATGTTATAGAATCTTTTAATCATATCTATTCAATATAGAATATTTTTAAATTAGTATTTTTAATAATAATCTCTCTTTGTGATAGGTAGATACAAAATATGAACTTGGCAGTGCTTCAGACCAAGCAAGAAGTTATCTGCGTCGTGATCTGCCCTTTTTTTAATGACCACAATGGAACTGAATTTCAAGATATTAACCAACTGTACTAGATCTTTTATAAAATGAATTTAACCGAACTTATTAATCAAAAATCATCACAATATATATATATATATATATATATATATCATTTTCAAATTCTAGGCAATTTCTTACTTCTGTTTTCATGGCAGTCATAGTCGAGAAACTTCATTCGGGTTAATATGATATAGCAAATAGCACTAAGCATTTTATAGCTTTGTCCGCAAGCTCTGGACTATCTTGTATTATGTTGGTCCAAAACTGGTCTACGCTCTAGGAAAAGAAGTTTAATTTCAACATGCCATCACATGATATTATAATAAGCTTTCTTCCCTGTTTGTCAAAATTTCAGCTTGTTCAACGGAATTGCCTGAAAACGGATTTAGTATCCACCTGTGATTGTCGTAACTGTTTTGAGTTTCCTTGGGGAAATAGTCAAGGAGCTGTTGTTTTAAATTATGCAAACTAAATTTCATATCTGCAAACACGTGGTCAGAATTTATCATATTATCATCCTTAACTAAGTCTTCCACGAGTTTTTGAACACACTGGAATGAATCAGCCTTCATTGTTTTAATTGACGTGGATCAGAAGCCAAGTTCCTCCATAAATCCGTTAATTTTGTCTGTAGCTGTTATTATCGCGGACTTGCACACTGCTATTCAGCGTGTTTAAGTGCTCGAAAATATAGGCAAACATCAGAAGTTCCGTTTTTGACTGGAAAACTATTTTCAAAGCGTTACTCCTCGATGGCCATCTTACCCCCTGTGATACAGAAGATTTGCGTATAAAGAACCCAACAACGTTATGTGCAAGAGATCATTCTAGATCATGTTCTGAACTGTCGCAACGCTGTTGGACTGGAATATTTTGTTTTTCATGACGACAATACAAGGCCGCATCGTGCTCGGTTTGTTTTAGAGATGCTTCGAGATGAGGAAATAAACCATCTTGCCTTTCCTTCGCTATCTCCGAACCTCAACACCATCGAGCATGCATGGGACCTTTTGCAGAGACAGCTGGATCATCATAATCCAATGCCTACTACTGTGCAACAGCCGAGGGATGTACTGTGGCATCAAATTCCACAAGAACATATTGGTAATTGCATTGCGAGTATGCCAGCAAGGTGCACAGCAGTTATTACTGCTAGAGGAGGTGAAATGCTATTGGTGTTGCCTTTATATATGTAATATCTCTAGTCATTATTGAGTAGTTTATTAAAAATTGCTAATTATTACGTTACATTTTTCAGTTATTCAATTTTTCTAGATTCATTATTCTAGGGTGAGTTTTCTGAGAGATGAGAAAATCTCTTAAACATTTAATTGTGTTAGGAGCTTTGTTAGTGAAACGGTTTGCCTTCGCTGTTCCTCTGTATAGCGGAAATTCTGGATCATTTTCTATACGTCTCGACTGTCACTGTGCCCCGGGAGCCCGAAACAGAGGAGCTAAGAATAATGACAATACAACAAAGATATTTAGCAAGTATTCACCTTCGTTTAATTAATTAATTAATTCGTGAGTATACATTTGTTTACCCACCTGTTGAAGACTATTTCGTTTCTAGCTTACAGTGCATGATAAAAGCATTTTAATTACATGAATAAAAACTATTAAACTTTTCCTGCCTTTTTAATGTGATATACTATTTTGCGTCTAATTATAAGAACTTAAGTACCTTTAGTAAAATAAAAGTACTTTAAAAAAAGTATTTAAGGCAAAGAAACGAAAAACGGCGAACAATAAAAAGAATTCGTTCGAAACAATTAACTGCGATACTTTAAACGCCCCTCCCTCAAGGACTCTTTTAAAAAGCATTTTACTTAAAGCAACATTTAACACCGGCAGGAAGTTCATTTCGCTAATGTATTCATGGGCGCTAATTAAATCCGATCTCTTGCTTCGACACTTTTTCGCCCGATGATCTTTAGCAACGTCGAATTGTGAGAAAACAAGGGAAGTAGGTCAAAGGTCGGCAGCTAAATTGAAAATAATATACCGCCGCGTTCTTTTGAATTAAATTTATTTTTGCTAGCTTGCAATGTTATTCAGATGTGAGGTTGATATGTAATTTCCTCTGAACTCAATTAATGGGCCCAATAAAGGTTCTCGATAGATTTCCAAGTAAATTAACTTAAATGGCTCATTCGATGTTAATGGTCGAATGACGCTCTACTACGAGGATTACTACGAGGATCATTTGGAAAGTTCTCCAAATGATGGCTAGGTCTAACATATCAAGCTATTTTGTCAAGTAGTTCTCCGTGTATAGTTTTCTAATAAAAGTGTTGGTGTATTTACGTCAATATAGTTAAATGGAGTATCTAACGTCAATATTAAATTGAAAATGGTTTGTCGACAAAAGAAATTCATAACGATATAAGAAATTGTTATGGGCCAATCGATCGTTTTCGTCAACCTGCAATAAATCGATGTAATGGACTTTTCGACTAGCACAAGGAGAAATCAGTGCTCGCGGAAAACGATTACAGCAAGAAAGGCCGTATCTGGGTACGTGCGTTTGTATGAACAAGGGGTAGAATAGAATGAATGAATTTGGTACGCACCAACCGGATGTGACAGCAAGAATAGGGGGGCTCTGACCCTTCATCTTTGCAGGCCAAACTCCTTCATGGGGTGTAAAGGCTCACCATTATTATATATTATTACCAACCTTGCGGGACAGGGGAATGGCGACGACGGGGAGACCCCGTTCCTCAAAAACCGTCAAAGCGAAAGAGGGGCGAGGGGTGAAAGAATGGAGTGGAATAGCAAAGGGGAAAAGGATAGAACAGAGAAAAAAGTGGATGGAGACTGAGGAGTGGAGAGGAGGAAGAGGAAAAAAAGAGGAAATATCGAAAGGAAATGAGGAAGGGGGAAAAGGACAAGAAAATAGAAATAAATAGGAAAGTGGATGAAGGATTGAAATACAATCGAGGCAATGGGAGGTAAGGAAGGGGAAGAAAGGAAGAGAAGAAGCGAATAAGAGGAAATGGATGAAACAAAAAAATAAATAGAAAAGAACAATACATACATGAGAAAAAGGATTTAAAGGAAAGAAAGGGCGGCAGAGGGTTAAAAGGGAGTCGCAATTGTAATTTATAAAGATGACTGCGGATAGGTACAAAGAGTACAATAAAATTTCAGTCCTATAAGTAAAACATGCGGTTTTTGGGTGTGGATGAGCCTACAGCACAGGCATTGGCCACTCCTCGGACGCCGAGCTTCGTTCAACGACGGACCTTCTAACACCATTCCCTTCAAACCCTATGATGCGGCATTTATTGCTATCGGCACCGATAACCACATAGGCGACTACTAATAAAAAACAAGTTTATTACACCCAAAACTATTCAAATGCGGACCAGAGTCTATCTATAAATGATGTGTAAGAAAGAATTAGATACGTCTGAACCTGTTGCTCGAGCCGCCACTGACTGTAAGATAAAAAGGGGACTGCGTAGTCAACATCAACTGAGTTCACAACACAAGTACAATTATCTATTAATTACAATCGGAAACGGAATGTTCCTTTATTCTTGAAAACACAGTCACTTTTCCATAAATCAAAACACTTTGTAAAAACATAATCGCAGCTGGAAATCGCACTAATAACTGCGTATATGGATAGTTTTAACCTTGATTCGACGATAGACTTGAGGACGTATAACATAAGTTGTTTTTCACAAGCTGATGGGAAGAAAAACAAAGACGGTAACCCGGATAACATTACTGGCAGCTACATAAAAAATATTACACACCAAGGTTTTCTGTTGCACAGAGGCAAAGACATAGCTTCACGGGAACGTTAAAGGTGTGACCAGGTTCATTTTTATCCGTATTATTACAAGACTAATTTTAACCCCTGGGCCAGTGTAGTCCTGTAGTTAGACCACTGGGATCCGATGCGGAAAGTCCTGATTTCAAATACCCAACTCGATGCCTGGCGGACAGCCTACTCAACCGCTATTGAGCACGCCATGAATTTGATGCGCGAAAAGAGGTGTGCAAGCAATGACATTGCAGCTCTAACCTTCCGCCTGGAAGGTCAAATTATTCATGGGAGGTAGGGCTTCACAGAAACTTAATTTCACCCTATTTTCACTAATCACAAAAACGTCTGGACACTTTGGCTCGACTTTCTTATTTCAAGTATAAAGACAAGCCAGCCGGCAGCGATTTTTAAAAAGGACCATGGCGCCAGAACCCAAGAGCATAATTCCCACGAATGCCTCGAAAAAAGCTACACACATACCAACGATAACTTTTTAGATAACAAAAGATGAGATTTGAGCATTAAAATAATAAAAAACATGAACAAGCGCGAAAACTAAGCGAACATCGCAAAATATTTTAGGAAACTACAACGCTTCTTTCGACTGTATACTACTAAATTTATAGATATATGATGGCAGAAGCCTAGAAGGCGGCCCCGGCAGTGGACACAATATATAATACCAAACTTAATTTTAAGGAAATGTGGTTTTAGAGCGTCACCCACTAAAGGTTTCTGAAATACTGATAGTAATATCAAACGGGTATTTTATATCTGAAATATTTGGTATAGAAACACTGTCCGCAAGATGTCTACGACGTTTGATAACAAATAATGAAAAACAAATTCAAATACAAACATCTTAAAAATGTCAGTCAATGGAAACATCGTCATTCTCCGCCACAAGCAAAAGGCAGTAGCTATGAAAAGTGCAGGTAGATCTTCTATGGGGGAAGAGCAATAGTGAAAATACCAAAAATTTTGCGAAGATGCAAGTCATGTTACATCAAGACAATGCACGTGTACCCATACCAGCATTGTTTCCATCGTAAAACTGCCACAGCCGTCTTATGCACCTAATTTACAGAAGTCTCATTTCCATCTATTACCACAGTTGGAAAAATTCCTTACTAAAAGTAGACGTTCCGTTAAATGAAGAAATTAAAATGCGGTTAAGGCATAACTACGAGGCTTATTCAACTGAAACCCATGAATACCTCGCTGGTTTGCCATTGCCTTGCGAGAGAGAACTGCCGCTAAAACCCTGATGTTACGTATTGGGAATTGAACCCAAGACCTTCAGCTTACAAGTCTAATGCGCTCACCGCCCGGCTGGGGATGGCAGCAAGTGGTGGCGCTGGAGATCCTCGGGCCGGAGGTGGGGCGTCACGCGTTCAAGTGGGATTCGTAGGGGCCGGACCTGGGGGCGGCGGGGGCCTTGACTGCTCCTCGGGCGCCGGCGGGGGTCCAGGCTGCGGTGGCGGGTCGTCGTAGCCCGTGACGTGCAGATCCACACCTCAATCCACGGAACGGGCTTCGGGGGCGGCGACGGGGGGCTGAAGAGGCTTCTCCGGCGGCCGGGGGCTAGGTCAGAAGCTGCGCGGAGGTGCAGGCGGCGGGCCGAGCGGGTGGCGTCGGAGGTAGCGGCGAGAGCACTGGGGGGTGGCGGGCTCCTAAACGGTAGTAGGCGGCGGCGGTGACATGCAGGCGGCGAACGGGACCACAGGGCGGCGTCACCGGGGCTGGTTGCGGAGCTCGTGCGGCGGCTGGACTGGAGGCGGCTGCGGCCTCGGCTGGACTGCTGGAGCTGGAGACTGGACTGCTGGTGCTGGAGACTGGACTGCTGGTGCTGGAGACTGGATGCGAAGTCCCCGTTTCTGGCAGGAGCGCGTGCTTATAAATGCCTCCGCGAGAGTGGGGATTGGCTGCTCGCGGAGAACCGTTGCGTCGCTTAGGGTGGATTTCGCTCGCTTCGCTGGTTCGCAGAACTAACGACCGTTGGTGGTTAGTGGTGTTTTTCGCTTGCGGTATTAATTCTGCGAAACTAGCCTGGGGAAAGTTTGCGCGTGGTCGGACAAGTGTGAGAGAGAAAGGTCGAACCGCAGACTCGCGCTTGCGGTTTGTGTCAACCTTTTCTATATCTCTTTCATCCAGGATATTAAACTAGAACTTTTACTTACAATACTGGTACGTCTAAAAATATAACTTAATGTATCTACTAATTTTTTTAAATATTGCTTATTTTAAACTAGGTTTTATTTTAGACTAAACTAAATTAGGAACTTACAGTACAGCTTACGTATAGAAACCAGCGGCCATGGATTGCCCGGCGATAACGTAATCCGGCCCTGTACGTTCTCCCCTGGACTGTACCACCATCCCTCATGATACCCCCATGGATTGTACCACTCACCCTATCACTTCGAATGTTTGTGATCCCTACCAGTACAATTTTCTAATATATCAAAAGTATAAAAACATGTTTGTAGGGTGAAATGGTCAGTCGTCACACTGGAAGCCACTACTGTATCTAGTAATAAAAGAAATATTTTGTTGGATGTTGAAAATTTTAAATATTATCAAGTTGCTGAGTTAAAAAATGGTGATCAACCGTGGAAGTGCAGTGTCAGAAGATGTTCAGCAAAGGCTTTTACTTTCAGTGAAAGCTTACTTATTTTAAGACGCATTCAAACTCTTTAATTTGTTAAGTTGTTATAATCCCAAGAGATACACCGGAAATCCATTATACTGAAGGGGTGCAGTTTACCACTCACTTCGATTTTTTTAGGATTATGACACCTATGATGATGCGTCCACAAGTACAGAGAATAAGTTGATAATTGATACTTGATACAAGAAATTCCTCTTGACATCATTATCTGGTACACAGATAGCTCGAAAACCGAGTGCCGAGGCAGGTATATATGGGGTAAAACCAAGAGAGAAACTCAGCTTTCCTCTTGGTAGGTACGCCTCAGTTTTCCAAATCGAAATGTACACCATACTTCAATGTGCGCAGGAAAATAATAGAAGGCCCTAAGTATGTAGGCGTAAATACACCTTCTCTGACAGTCAGGCAGCTGTGAAACCTCTATCGAGCCTAAATGTCCCATCAAGACTCGTCTGGCAACTCAATGAAGAACTCAGTGATCTGGAAAGGCAGAACACGGAGAGACTTCTCTGGGTCGCAGGTCACTATGGGGTCGAAAGCAATGAAGAAGCAAATGAACTCGCAAGACTGAGATCAACAAGTCTATGTCAGGCGGCTCCGACAGCTCTACCGAGCCTAAAGACCCCAGGAAAACTCGTCTGGGAACTCCATGAAGAACTCAATAATCTGGTAGAGCAGAACACGGAGAGACTGCTCTGGGTCTCAGGTCACTGTGGGGGCGAAGGCAATGAAAAAGCAGATTAACTCGCAAAGCTGGGATCAACAAGTCCCTGCTGCGATTAGATTTTCAGTCAACACAAAATCTACTGGGCCAATAGACCAGGACTAAACCATAGCACGGAATTTATAAATAGACCTTGTTCAAAAACTGCTTAGCCTAAGCAGAACACAGCCTAGAATCCTCAGGTACCTCTTACAGGACATGCGCTGTTAAGGAACACATCGGGAAGATCAAGAAATTTGACGGAGACCCCACATCGAAACTCTGCAATGATGAACCACGAACATAGATCTACGTTCTGGGCCATTGCGAAGCGTTGAAAGCACAAGATAGCGCATATTCGGGCAACCATATATGGAACCGAAGAACTTCAGCAGACACCCTATGAGACAACCATGCACCATGCTACAGGATACCAATACCACAGATTGGGTAGATTAGATAACCAAGGTGGGTACAATAATCCTTTTAGGCTTAAGTGCTTCGGAAACCAATGGTAGCCGGACCGATAAAAAAACTATATCACTAACCGCTAACAAAAATACAATAGGTTTTTATTGTAGTGACATATACTTTAGAAAAATATAAGTTCCAATGCATGGTTCTTCCGTTGGAAAATTCTGATTTGGAAAATTTGTACTAACGACTTGACGTGTACACTTTAATTTTAAAAATAACATTTTTTGGGAGCATTTTCTGTTTTGCAAATTCTATATCATTTAATACGGTCTTCGTTTACATACACTACAAAAATAATTCCAATATCTAATCACCACAATTTGATAAGCAAAGCTATAGCCGTTAAGGAAGCAAAGTGTTTGGGGCATTATAGAGCGTATTAGTTTCCTTTTTTAAATAAAACAGTAATTTATGGGTGGAAGAACGTGGGGCTTCAAAATCACTAGCTGTTGTGTCCCTTGCTGTATGATTTCTCCAACTACCCGTCGAATAATCACACAACGCAGATTCTTTCTACAGTATATTCAAAATGTTTCAAAAACACAGGACAATACAAAAGGGTGCACTATGACAGCTAAAAAATACACCTCAACTAGCAGATCCTCTCTTCCAAATCGTGCTTTGAGACTTTCAATAGCCTTACAATAATTCTCCGCGGTCGGCGGGTAACTATCCACTAATTCTCTCGCGCGCGTACCTGGAGTAATAGCTAGTAGCAAATATTGAAATTTGTCTTCAGGAGGAATGTTTTCATCTTCATTAATCTTCCTGAATTGGCTCCAGAACGTCAGCCACTCACGTACATCTCCTCCAAATTTCTTGAACTCGATTTGGGGTAGTTTATACTTGCGTGTGTTGTTTATACTTCGATTGGGTTCACTTGAAATCGCAGAACCCGGTTCCCTGATGCGTCTGCACATTGCTCTCAATTTGGTGTATTTGGCGGTGTATTCATCACATGCTTCCACTTCACGGTCAAACGTGTCTTCCGAAGCATCTGTTTCTAGCATCCCGGTATACACCAATTCATCAAGGCGTCTTAAAGATTCTTCTTTCTGTTGCAATAAGTCGAACTTGGATTCCACCTCTGTCACATTCCTGGTATCATCTTGTAACAGAGTCTCCAATTCGTTAGCAACACGACTGAAAGCTCGACGATGAGTTGAACGATTTTTGTCTAATACTTCCATTGTTGCGTCAGTTGATACCAAAAGTACGTTCCGCGGAGAAAATACGCCCGCGCGAACTGTTCTTTTGCAATATCCAAACTCACCCGCGTCCTGTCACGGTCGCCAAATGTTGTGTCCCTTGGTGTATGATTTCTCCAACTACCCGTCGAATAATCACACAACGCAGATTCTTTCTACAGTATATTCGTAAATTCAAAATGTTTCTAAAAAACACAGGACAATACAAAAGGGCGCACTATGACAGTTAAAAAACACACAACAATTCTAGTAAAATTAAACAACCGTCAAAATTCCAACGGTAACGTCAAAAACAAAATCATTTTTCGTTAGTAGGCATCAAGCGTCTCCAACAACCTGTCCAATAAGGTTTGTTTTTGTCTGGGGTTTAACACTTGTCTGAAGTGAGTGTCGTACCATCTTCAGAACCCTGCTATAAACTTCAAAAATTACAGATGATAAAAAAGAAAACAATATTTAGGGTTCCAATTCAAATATGATATCGTATTGCTATTGTACAAGTGCAGTCTTGCTTCCAATCAAACTTCTACCAAACAGAAAGAATAGAAACGTAGCCCAGAAGAAGGAAAGGATTGAATTATGGCAAACAGATTAACAAAGTTGACATCTGCTAACATTCCGATTTCATTCTGTGTGTCATCATGGAACGCTTTTCAACTGAGCAACGTGTGTTAATTGCGAAAACGTTTTATCAAAACGGAGACAGTTTTGCAGCTACTGTCCGAAGACTTCCTGCGATTCTAGGGCGTAATGACGCACCGAATTAATCAACAGTATGCACACTTACGAAAAAGTTCAACGAAACAGAATCAACAGTCAAAATTAAAAATTCTGGGCGTCCTCGTTCTGACTGGTCTGTTGAAAACATTACGTTGGTTCGTGACAGTGTCAATGTTAGTCCACAGAAATCGGTTCGACGTCGTTCCCATCAATTGGCCACAGGGTATTCTTCATAGCGGCGAATTCTTGTGCACGATCTTCATTACCACCCCTATAAAGTTCGATTAACCCAGGAATTGAAAGTGCCCGATCACCAGAACAGACGAGATTTTGTTGGCTGGGTTCTGAGAAGACAACAGGAGGACGACGGTTTTGCGAGGAAAATCATCTTCAGCGACGAGGCACACTTCCATTTAAATGGATTAGTCAACAAGCAAAATTGCGGTATTTGGGGATCAGAAAATCCTCATTCGATTCATCAGGGAAATGCATCCGCAGCGAGTGACGGTTTGGTGTGGATTTTGGGCGGGTGGTGTCATCAGCTCTTATTTTTTTGAAGATGAGACAGGACAAGTTGTGATAGTTAATGGAGACCGATACCATACGATGATAAGAGATTTTATGTGGTCTCATTTCGATGCAATGGACAATTATGGTTTCAGCAAGACGGCGCCACGGGTCACACTTCCGGCGAAACAATTGCGTTGCTCCATGAGAAATTCCCAGATCGGCTCATCTTGCTTCGTGGTGACCAGCAATGATCACCAAGGTCGTGTGATTTTTTTCTTTGGGGTTGTGTCAAATCATTGGTTTACATCAATAACCACCGAAACATCCGCGAGTTAAAGGAAGATATTCGACGAGTTATCGGCGAAAATTTATGAAGCAGTAATCAACAATTTCAGGAAGAGTGTTTTGGCATGCCAGCAAAGTAGAGCGGGCCATATGCCCGATGTCATTTTCCATACCTGAATTGGGAAGGTTTGATTCACAGTTTTATGTCCTTTGTAAATGTGCTTTTTAAAAATAAAGTTCCTTTTTTGATATATTAAAACCGGCGTGCATTTTGATTCACCCCTCATATGTTGGTTTTGAGATTTCCCCGGGTGTTGTATGCTGTAATTGACTTCCAGGAATTCTTCCGCGTAGCAAGTTCTTGGTCCTGGGACGGACCGGGGTGGTTGTCTTGACGACGTTTCGGCAAAGTCACATTTGTCATCTTCAGGTCTTGTCGGATAACTTTCTGCGAAATACCAGCTTGCTTGCTTGCTTGCTTTGAAAGAGCGAGATCAAGGACGCGGTTTTCCAAGCATCTCTATGCACTTAGGCCACATTTGGCCGATTGTACACCCTAACTAAGAATTTTGCCTATCTGGGGTAATTCCAACCTCAGTAGTGATTTTTAACGTGTCACACATCGTAGTGGCACGGGACCTACGGCTTTACTTCTTATCC